>JAHUTJ010035342.1:0-12346 GCA_036250325.1 Characodon lateralis
CTTCCTCATTTTCAATTGGTAACTGATTCTGTACTGTAATAGGTGGTGCCTGCATAGCAGCGTCATAATAAGTTACCGCAGTCAGTGGTTCTTCTTTTACCCATTTCCCTGACACTGAGGTAATAACTGAGCCCTCAGTTACATCTGGTTTCAGAGGTGTGACCAACTCCATATCACTAGGTGAATGGGAAGTATACAGGATGGAACATCTTATTGGGCCAGAGGCTGCCTGCAATTTGTCCCGTAGTACCCGGTCAGCAAATGGGTCAGTTATTGGAACCTGTGAAATGAATGAACCTCCAGAGGACAGTTCAGACCCAGCAGTGGAATGTGAGCTGAGAGAGGCGGGGGCTGAGGTGGAGGGAGCAGGCGGTGATGGGCCAGGAGGAGACTGGCCATTTACTGGCGGCAGATCACACACGCTCTCGTGTCCCCCAGTAACTTGCAACGTGGGGTATAAGCCTGCGGGGGGAGGAGTGAGGGGAGTGATGTGTGCGGGAAGTGTATAAGGAGGCGGCATTTCAACTGTACTGCTATCTTTAATCTGTCTGCTTTTCCTGTCTCTTTTCTCAGTCATAGCATGGTCACTACTTTGCCACAGCTAACCCATCTGTGACCAAAATTTTTCATCCTTTTCTGCTTTGTCTCTAAGTTCCTTCCACTTTCCTCTGCCTAACCACCTGCTGCCTCTACAATGTTTGTCAGCCAACTCTTTCTCCTGTTTTGACTGTTTCATCTTCAACCAGAACGACTTGCCAACAAGTTCTCTCTATCTTTCTTGCTTTTTCCATCTTTTGACAATTCTTCATTTATTTTAGAATCCATCCGTTTAACCGACTTCTGCTCCTCTTTATGTTCATTTGATTTTTTAATAGCAGCTTTCATTATTAGCAGCTGGTTCTCTATGCTCTTCCATGGATCATTCTGTCCCCATCCACTATTATCTATTTCTCTATCAAATTCACCTTCCATCTTATGACAACTACTATCCTTTTTTCTAAAAGATATATTTAATGCGTTATCTCAGTCACTCACTCATTCAGTTCTGGCCGACCGGGACGTATGGCACGCTATGTCCAGAGTTCCCGGTCCAACTGAAGGTTCTCTAATCGACCCTCAAGACACCAGAACACATCCACCCCAGGAGCCTGTTTTCAGTGGCCAGTCCTTGTTATCACCGTCAGGTTACCAGACCGAACACTTATTCAGTCCCCCGGGCCTTTCACACCGTTTTTTTTTAACCCACAATGGGAGCCGCTCGCTGCTTGGCGTTCTTCCCCACGCACACAACCGCTTTCATTCACTTGTGTTTTCCTAATTAGTCTGTTCTTGCCGGGGTGTGTGTCCAGCTCACAGCTCATTCACTTAAACTTTTGGAACTCACAGGACTTTCTATATCTTACGGTGTTATTTCCACCGCTTATATTGTTCCTTCTGTGTTTATGCAGACGTCTGTAATCTGAGTTTTCGCAGATAAATATCTCCGTTACTCATCAGCATTCATACACAGTGTATTTGCCTGGTCTTGTTCTCAGTTATATGTAGAATTCGAGGTTTCTCAGTCCCCCGGGCCTCTAACCCAACTTAACTCCCCCGTCAAGGACATATGCTGAACCGTCACGTTCGAGAAACTACTATATTTTTCCACACAACACCACCACTAAATCTTGTAATTCTCTTAAAACAACATCCTATTCAGCAGTTTAAATCCTAGTCAACCTTTATGACACTCTTTTTCTTACGTTTTAGCAGACTCAGACTTACTAAGACATCGGACACAATATTAATTTAGCCTATTGAAAATCCAAAAGCAGAGTTTGATAAAACAGGTTCTGCTTACCTTTTCTGTAGTTTTGGCTAGCCTGTGTCCGGTGTCTGTTGGTCTTTGTCAGTGATCCCAATTTTCACCTGTTTTCCCAAATCCCGGACGACGCCCCCAAGTTTCGAAGCCGTCTCTGCTTCCCCAGGTACGTTGATTTGGGCACAGGTTTCAAAAGAGTGAAATGAACACAAAGTACAATGAGCTTAAGTTCGCCTCTGCGCAGAGGGAGAGATGCCCCAGCCAACACCTGCGAGCAATAACTCTGCTCTCTCTCCGCTTCCTGCTCGTTTTATTAAGTCTCCAGGGTGTGTTCACATTTCCTTTTTTACATATATCATGTCACTCAGTTGTATAGCATAACAGTTCCTTATGTCCAAATAAGGAGTGCTTCCTGTTATTTCTTCCAGCAAGCTCATCTTCTCCTGTCTCCTTCACTCCCATCCGCTACTCCCCTGTCCTGCACCAATTTATGACCTCTATCCGCACTCCCTATCCGCTACTCCCCCTGTCCTCTATCTGCACATTCCAGTTACACACATAGATAGTTTATATTATACACTTACTTGCCGCAGCCCTCACGTAGGCTGGCTGGGAAACCACCTCCTCGCCAGCCGAACCACAGGAAGGCGCTCCACGCCGGCGTTTCTTTTGGCGGGAGTAGGGCAAAGGCTTCACTGCCGGGCCAAAATGTGCAGCCAGAGGAGCATGTGGAGAACGGCGACGAAGGGGACCTGTCCCCGGACATGGAATTGGCAAAAACAGAGACTCTAATATACAAACAAAACATGAACAAGACTAAAACACGACAAGAAAAATAATAAACAAAAGCATGATTCAAAATCTAAGAAGAATACTAACAAAACGAGTCAAAACCTTAACTGTGAAAAACCAAAAACCAAACAACCCCAAATCATAACAGTATCTAATGAAGTTTAGTTGATTGAATTCAGTTGTGGATTTTCCATGAGTCCCTCATTCTGAGCAAGCATATGGCAAGAGTGTAGAGGAACCACTCCCTTTTAACAGGAAGAAACCTTCAACAGAACCAGGCACAGTATGAGCCCGCATAAATCGTGATCGACTGGGGAGTTGAGAACACAAAAAGACTTGGCCAGTGAATCAAATCAGTCAATTTTCCTTTGAACGAGCCAGTTAACTGATCCTGTACATTAAATAAATTAAAACTAAAACATCAATATATGAATGTATTAACAAATAGCATATTATTAGATTCACTTTACGTTTTCAGTTGAGCAAAAATCATGTAGGTAAGTACATATGATACAAGGCATAAATAGTAGCATTCCTCTAATCTCTTAAATTTTTGTTGGATGGAAAACCACTACCTCTGTCAAGAAATCTGCAATGTGTTTTAGTTTTAGGACTATGGGTCCCTTCAAACACATGAATATTTTATTTCATGCATCAACAAAGAAATTGCATAAATATACTGTACACTGTATCATTGACATTGCTGATGTTTTTACCATCAGACAAACACTGTCATTGTGATTTATGATGTCTCACATCTACATGGCATTTGGTCTCTTTGGATTTTTTAAAAAGTACAACTTCTGGGGAAAAAGGCAAAAAAGTTCACATCTGATGAGTCTCATTTATCCAGCGTCTTCTGTGTAAACAGTCAGAATAGAAAACTGTGAGAAGTGTACTGCTTTGCTGCAACAGCCTGCTGTTATTTTCATGGGAATTAATCAAAGTAAATGGTGGTGCATAATGACACAGAGCTCAGTTGCAGCCTTTCTCAAATTGGAGACTGAAGAATTATTAACATTTCTTTGTTGCTTGCTGAATTTAGATGGCTGCAGGGGTTTTAATAACCAAATTTCATAATTGTAAAGTGTGAAGCAGATGCAGACAATTGATAAAGCAACAGCAAAGAAATTATCGGCAGATGCAGACTGATTAGTTGAGCATTACTACTGCAACGACAATAAACGAGGTTTCGATTTAAATGCTGAATACGGTTTAATTAAAATAGTTAATTTGCATGTTAAGCCTCATGCCTTTTTTTATTCTAACTGCCACAAGTACTTTGGGCTTGATTGGTTTTGGCAGAGAAGATGGATCCATCTAAACTGCTTGGATGAGCATTGTCCTCCTTTGACTTTTTTCCAAGGCTTACTGTAACTGGCTCATTTTCAGAAAACCCCAAATCAGCTCCATGCTCCCCTCTCATCATACACCACATAAAAGTTGTCAATGCCAAAAGGGTCCATGTAATCATGCTTGTTTCTGAAGATTTACTGAGTGCATGTTAAAGTTAAAATAACAAGGCCACAACAAAACGAGTTCTGAGATAGTTACTGTGGGGATCTTGAGGGCCCCATGTTGGCCTGGGATTCCTAAGCAGCACCTTTGTTTGCGTGTGCCTTTGGGCAACACTGGGGTAACTGGTAAGGCAAGGCAAGTTAAATTCATATACCACATTTCAACAACAAGGCAATTCAAAGTCTTTTGCATATTAAAAACATAATAGTAAACAAAAAAGTACACTGCAGTGGTGTAATAAAGGAAAGTTAAGAAAAGCTGGATTACAGACTGACATTAATGATGTTTCAGTTATTGTTTAAACAGAGCAGTCAAAGACAATTCTAAACAAATGGCATTTTAACCTTAATTTAAAGTAACTTCACCATTTTTGCTGTTTTCTGGGAGTTTGTTCCAGATTAGTGGAGCATCAGAACTGAATGCCGCTTCTCCATGATTCTGTGGATGCAGAGTAGGCTTGAACCAGAAGTGGTCTGGAAGGTTCATACAATGACAGCAAATCTTTAATGTATTTTGGTGCTAAGCCATTTAGTAATTTCTAAAATAACAAAAGTATTTTAAAGTCTATTCTCTGAGATAAATGAAGCCAGTGTAAGGACTTCAGAACTGGGGCGTTGTGCTCTACTTTCTTAGTTTCAGTGAGGATGCTAGCAGCAATGTTCAGGATCAGCTGCAGCTGTCTGATTGACTTTTTAGGCAGACCTGTGAAGACACTGCTGCAGTAATCAATTCGACTAAAGCTACAACACATGGATGGGTTTTTCAAGGTCCTGTTGGGACATCAGTCTATTATTCCTGGAAATGTTCTTCAGGTGATAGAAGGTCAACTTAGTAATTGCCTTTATGTGCCTTGGGAGATTCAGTTTTGAGTCCATCACTACATCCGTACTTTGTGTCTGATCAGTGGTTTCTGTAATTAATGAAGCTGCATGCTGACTCTTGATTGCTCCTTTGGTGCAAAAATAATCCCTTTTTTTGTTTTTATTCAAACAAAGAAAATTATGGCACATCCATGCATTGATTTGTTCTATGCATCTACCTAAGGCTTGAATAGGTTTAAAGTCACCTGGTGTAATGCAGAACTGTATGTTATCAGCGTTGTTTTGGTAACTTATATTGTTGTATGTTATGATCTAAGCTATGGGGGAGCATGTAGATATTGAATAGGAAGGGTCCCAGGATGGAACCTTGACGAACCCTGCATGTTATTGCACATCCTTGTCTTTCAGGTAAGACTCAAACCAGCTAAGTGCTGAACCAGAAAGACCGACCCAGTTCTCCAGTCGCTCCAATAATATAATGTGATCAACAGTGTTGAATGCTGTGCTGAGGTCCAATAATACCAGCACTGGGGCTCTTCCACAGACTGCATTTATGCGGATGTCGTTGAACACCTTTATAAGGGCAGTCTCAGTGCTATGGTGAGCATGGAAACATGACTGCATATCATTGTTAAGAAGGTATTTAACTATTGAGACACAACTTTTTCAATAACCTTGATGATGAATGGAATATGTGAAATGGGCCTGTAATTTAACAGCTTGTCCATATTATCTATTACACTAAGCACTGCACAATGCATTTATTTATCAGTATTTCACAGTAGAAGTGATCATAAGACAAGTCAAATATAGAAATTAGTTTTTAAAAAAGCCAAGTTTTTTAAACAGCTATGTAGCTAAAGGCGTCTTAAATTTTAGTTCAGTTCCCAATACCAATCTTAGAATAGGGCGTGACAATAAAAAGGAAAAAATAACAACTTTATTTTAAAAAGGGGATACCATAATGGAACCAGAGTTAGGAAGGGCTTCTATCTACCTAGATTGGCTGAATCTGAAAGGACATAAAAGGGAGACAAACAAACACAGTCACTCTGGGCTACTAGTACCTGCTATAAGAAAGGGGGCAAAATGTAGAAGGAAAAACCCAGTTAATGACAGCAGTAACCTCTTGTATTGGAGTGGGATTGGTTTGAGATGGGGAATAAGATAAGAGTATATGCTCCAAGTATATATTATCTGAGGTGAAAATTGTGCTGTTTTGTTGTTTATCTCTTGTTTTCAATAAAAGAAAAAAGGTAACAAAGCCCTCTGGCCAAGCTGAACAAAAGCAAATGCAGAACCCTTCTTTACTTCACAGTCTGAAAATGGCTGAACTGGGAAAAAAAAAATCTGGTTGTACATGGGAATATAAAAAAATCTGTTTTTTCTCTGCAGCGTAATGCATAATGCTTTTTCTATCACTGCTTTTCTCTGAGAACTGATGGGTACTACTGGGTTCTGGTTGTGTCTTATAAAGCTTAAAGGTTTGTGCAAAAACATAAATAAGCATAGCAAGCCAAGATAAATAAAATAAAAAAAAAGTTTTAAATGTAGGCTCTGAGCTTGTCACATCACAGAAAAGGCTAGTTTTAACCACTCATGGATATTGATAATTGGGAGAAATTGGGAGAAAAATAAGCAGTGTTTCCAGCTACGTGATCCTTGGGGTGTAATAACTGAGAACACTGATTACACATATTTCAGATTACATGAAATTGCCTTACATTTAGCTTGTTTAACCAAACAACACTGCATGGATGTAAATCCATAAACATATTCTACTAGTTTTAAACAAATTTGTTTCCATTTTTATGTGGCCCAGGACATACTCCTATCAAAAATGTTAATGCATGCCAATCAGTATAAAACACTGCATTACTAGATAGATAGATAGATAGATAGATAGATAGATAGATAGATAGATAGATAGATAGATAGATAGATAGATAGATAGATAGATAGATAGATAGATAGATAGATAGATAGATAGATAGATAGATAGATAGGGGCTTTTATCATACAAAATTGGTAAGGGTTTGGATTCTTTAAAGAAACTGTTTCAAGTTAGAGATGGTAATTGTGCTAATGATTATTATTAGATACTAAAGACCCTCTCTTAATATTTTGTTTTTGTTTTAAAATAGTAAAACTCCATTTTACTGATCTCTCAGACAGTGCAGTATGACAACTGCTTCCACTGGTAATTTAAATAATAAATGACCATTCAGAAAGGGGAAGGTGAGAAATAAAATATTTTTGGTTTTGTTTATTGTAGTTTTTAAAGAGAAATCTGAATTGGCTAAAATCAGTATAATTGGGTGAAAGCTATACAAAATCAGGCACAAATCTCTCTGGGCTACAGCTAAACCTGATGTTGAAATTCCTTGGTGGAAATGAAGTGCAGTAGCTAGTTTGTTAGCAGACATCTGTAAAATAGCCTTTCTGTCGGACTGTAAGGGGTGCATGTCAGTCTAAAATATTTCATCATCCAGTCCTGATTTTAGATCTTCTCAAAAGGTCCTGAGCACAGAATCGCTAAACAGTCCAGCCCAGTCTCAGTGTTTTACATGCTTTAGCACGTTTCAGCACAATTATTTGAATTTGCATTACTTTAACTTTAGGGGTGCTTTGTAATTAACCCTCAGTGCCTTTTGCTTTCAAAACGTGGCTGGAATTTATCTGTAAGTCTGAGTAAAATAAAAGGCAGACAGTGAGACTCAGATGCAATTTGTACAAGTGGAAGACATTCAGAGTTTGGCCAGCGCCTGTGAGTAATGTGTTTATTAGAATTGCTATAAAAGCTGGGCTGCAATAAGCATTAAGGCGTAAAAATGTGTCCTTGCCACAGACAGTCGACTCACTTTGTCCCATGGCACGGCAACACAGCAACATTAATATGGAGAGTGACTACTTTCCAGATTGTATCTTCAGATGCATATTAGCTCAGCAATTTTTTTATCAGCTAATTAGATGTGTGCTATGTCTTTTTCTCTCCCAAGCCCATGGGAAAGAAACAAAAAGAGTTATTTGTCAGGATGTCTCTCCCCAAGTAACAATTACACTAATTAGATATCCTCCACCAAAGAACAAGTAATTTAGAGATCTCTTTTTTTTTTTTTTTTTAAATAGTATACTTACGGAAGTTCATGGCTAAGAGATAGAATTGCCTTGCAGCTCATACACTCACGAGTAAAACTGATGCCTCTTTGATGTTAATCAAGTGCAAATGTGATCTAAAAGCGTTGCATGCTCTCGCAAATGGAAACTGAAAAATGTGATACCCAGTCTGAATTGACAAATACAAGTAGACACTTTAAAAAACTTAAAAAATAGGACTGACATTTAGTTGGTCCTCTACAGTAGAAAAGCTGTAAATTTGTCATTGTTTTTTTTAGGAGAGGAGAAAGCAGTAGAGTTTCGGTTACGATTCCATCAAAATCGATCAGGTGGAAAAACCCTACAGACTGAACTGAAACAATTCCCTGAGCGGCAGCTGCAAACTTCCTGTATGCCTCATCCTGTGTGGTTGTTTTTACACTGAGATGAAATCATGCTATAGCAGAGGGAGACTAACACAGTTATTAACTGAAGTAATGAGACAACTGTAAGATTAATCTGGTACTTGCACAGCTCCTTGATCTTGCATCGCTTTACAAAAACTAAATAAATAAATAAACTGGCCCAGATCCTCTCACTTAAGACGCTTTAATGGCTTTCTATTCAGAATTACTGTAATGGGATAGACTTTTGCCCAACTGAATATGAATTTGAGCCAGTGTTGGGATAGGTAGCCATTTATTTCCAGGTTTAATGTTGTGAATTAAAATGCATGAATATTAGATTTTACAAATAATAAAACAAAACTGGTTAATAGACATACATTGTGTAAGACTGCATCAAGAAAATATCAAATATCTATACAAACCATGTTGCATTCACATCACAACACGACACATCTCAACCAGGTGCTAGAAGGTCTCTCAGTTCAGACCTAGGAAGCGTTGTGTCTGTGTCAAAGCATCACACGCTCCCTGTCTTGTTGAATATTCTCACCACTGGAGAGCATACTGATTCTCTCCCATTGACAACTTTAAAAACTAACCACAAGCTGCCTTTTGCTGCACTTTCAGGTCTGCAAGAACAGAGGTGGCCTTTTATTAATAATGCTTTTATAAAAAGAACAATAAAAAAAAAAAAATGGATCTGTAAATGTAACCTCTGATGAACCATGTTAATCACATGCAGACTGCAGAAATAAACTGCATGTTTAGTTTCACCACCTCATTCACAGAAATTTAAATCCCAACTTAGAACCCCAGCTGTGACTGTGTATTGATTTTAGTTTAGATGCTGACAATCAGGGCAGTTGTACCCAGCAGCCTGCAGAGCCAGTGAGGTGCAGGACACAACAGCCATGCAATCAGTACAAATGTAAGCTTACGTCATGTGTTAATTTAAAGAATATCTTAAGACGATTTTGTGGATTTCTTTTAATTTTTTGTGCAAAACATTCATGTTCATCCGGTTTTAAATTACAAGAGTTTTGTTTTTAATGATAAAAATAGCAATTCATAAGATATTACAATTAGTCATTAAATAGAAAGTTTAATGGCTGTCAATGAAGCAATGGGAAGTACAAGCTATCTGCTTGCATTAAATTTTAAAGGGACATTAAATGGTTATTAAATGCTCTTGATTAAAAGCAGCAGTGTTGGCGGTGTACTGGTGTATAGGGGTGTGCTAACAACGCCTTTGAAGGAAAGATATAAGAAATGAGATGAGAGAAGCAATTGTTGCTGGCCATCAATCTGGGCAGGGTTTTAAACATTTTGAAGTCTATCATTCTAGAGTAAGAAACAGCATTTATAAGAGAAAAATATTTTAGGTTGTCTGTCAGGACTGCACAATGTATCACAAATTTGTAATTTTTGCAATATCACCGTATGCACGATGCATTTTGGAAAGAACTGCTTGGACTGTAATAAATGTTAATGCTAATTATGTAACCTCCATGCATTCAGGGTATTTGGTGATACTTGTTTGTGCAGCATACAATGGAACTTGTTTAATGCACCATAAAAAAAACTTATAGAAGGTAAAGGGGGTGGTAGGGTGATCAACTCGTTAGAAAACTACAGTTAAGTTTTTACATTGCAAAAATAGCAGACTTTGGCCAAAGACAAGTTTTACAATAAAAACTTGTCATTGAGATGGATATTATAACTGTTATTTTCTTTCATCAACTGGATAGATTACACATCACTTTAGACTTTAGCTTTTTAATTATTTGTACATTTATTGCAAGACATATCAAATATCACAACATTTACGAATTTTATTGCACATTGTAGGTTTTCATAATATCTTGCAGCTCTAGTCTCCACATACATTTCTGTGTTTGCGATTACATGTTTGGACCTTGCTAAAACGCACAATATTCACACTATTTTTGAGTGGGTTAATTAAACTGAAGTAGCGCTGTAAATAAGAGTGGGCCATTATTCCTGTACAACAATGGGAGTCTGATAGCATCTTACAGAAAACATCTACTTAAAGTTGTTTGTTGGGCGGCTGAGGGTGATGAGCGGCTGAGATCTCGCGAGAGTTGTGCGTAAGTAATATGGCGGTATGTTGGTAAACAAAACACGACAGAACTCAGGTAAAACAAGCCAATAAATTCAAGCCGAACATAGAAACATGTAAAATACTAACCACTGTCTCATATTTTTCCAATAAAACAAACTGGACGAGGAAACATTGGACAGCCTGGAGAGCTACGTGGACGTATGTTTTGATAACATTGTAATGAGCAAGCCACAAAAATCTCCACCCATGGCCACACCAACATCAAAACGCACCTGTTCAGAGAGCTCGGCCAGCACCTCCACTATCTCTCTAGAGAAAAGCTACGCTGATGTCCTGGACTCTATTGATAAGAAGCTAACCAGCCTGGATGCCCGTCTCGCCCTGCTGGAGGTTCTCCACAGGGAATTTCAAGCTCTGAGGGAGTCTCTGGAGTTTAGCCAAGAACAACTCGCTTCGCTCACAGCTGAGAACCAAACACTGAGGGATAGCGTGAAAACACTCACCGATGGAATGGCGCAGCTGTCCGGAGAAAATAAAAAAATGAAGGAGACCATCCTGGATATACAGGCCTGGGGCATGCGAGACAACCTTGTTTTCTCCGGTATCCCGGAACAGGCAGAGGAGGATTCCGAATCCACGGTCCGTGAATTTCTCCAACGTCAGCTTGGGAGTTTTTCCCAAGTGACGAGGTAAAAAACATCACCTCGGCCAATTGTAGCAAAATTCGAGCACTATAAACAAAAAGAGCAGGTCAGAGGTCGGGGCAGAGAGCTGCGGGGAACGAACTTCAGCGTTAATGACCAATTCCCAAAGGAGATCCTCGATCGGAGACGAGTTTTATTCCCAATTAGGAAGAAATATATCAGCGAAGGCATCAGAGCTACAGTGGCTGTAGACAAACTTTATATCAATGGTCAGTTGTTTAGAGATCGGGAGATCACTCCCTGGCTTTATTAGGAGCAACGGCAGCTTAATATATAACATGTAACACTGGTTAAATAAGAGGTTAGATATCTGGCAAATCTAATGTAAAGCACAGATCAGCATGTTGTTTACATTGTTTGATGTGGGTGGGCCCAAGGCTGGACTTCTGGATGTCTGCTCTTTTTTTGTCTCTTCTCATCTTCCTCTTATTTACACTTGTTACCACACCTCTATGTCACTCTCTTTTCTCTCTGTCACACACAAAAAGCACACTCACACACACACAAATATCTATTAACAACCTTATATCTCTCATCCCTTCTTACCCCCAGCAGCCTCATAATTTCCTGTCTTTTTCCCTGCCATATCTCTGCTTCGGGACTTCATATCAGGCAACCCCAAGCACTGACTATGATTTCACTTGGGTCTATCTGTTTCTGTGGTGACATGCGCTGTACAATGTTCGCGATACACGCACAACTATGGCACACTAAGGTTTCTCACATGGAATGGAATGTGCATGGAGCCGGCACCAGAAAGAAAAGGTAAAAACATTTTAATCAGCTTAAAAGACTACAGGCAGACGTTGTCTTATTACAAGAGATTCATAAATCTGCCACAGCTGCAAATGATCTTAAATCACCTGAGTTTCCTAATCTGTTTTCCGCCTGCTATAATTCTAGGCAAAGGGGAGTAGCAATCTTAATTCACAAAAATGTTAACTTTACAGTATTAGACACAGTTACAGATCCATAGGGTAGATTTATAATAATGAAAATATCTATGCATAACCAAAAGATATGTATTGTCAGTATATATGCCCCAAATGTTGATGACCCCCCATTTTTCCATTCTTTTTTTTCTGCACTGTCTAAACACTTGGATTGCTCACTTCTTCTTGGGG
>JAHUTJ010035343.1:0-12343 GCA_036250325.1 Characodon lateralis
AGTGTGAGAATGTAGCGAAGAGGGTGAAAGTGGTCATTATGTCCTCCAGCAGCCTAAGCCTATAGCAGCATAACTACACAGATAGGTTCAGTTCAGATTATTTAGTTAAACGGCTCTTACTAACAACAATGTCGTCCCAAGAAACCCCACAAAGGGTCCCACTGATGGTCATTGTTATACTAAAAACCACAAGGATTGGGATACCTCTCTCTGTCAGACTGATTATAACCATCAGAAAAGAGAAGGGGTTCAGTTGTTTAGCTAACGGTACAAGGCTCCATAGCAAGTACTACAATTACGAAGGGGTTTCATTTAATATAAACGTGTAAAATATTCCTAATTCCCTCCCTGAATGTTTCAATCATTGGGCAATCAAAAAAGATGTGAGAGATCTCCAACCTGCCCACATTTTCTCCAGCTCAATTTTGTTTTAGTTTAATCAAATTTAGAAATCATACACGGAGCCCTGAAATATCTAACATTCACTTTCCAGCAAATTTCCATCCATGTTGGACCGTATGTCCATTTTCCCACTGCTGATCATCAATCATGGTCCCAGGACCCCCGTCATAGTTGCCTGCTAACATTGAGAAATATTTGACACATTTTCTTTGCTTTCTGGTCTTTATGAAGAACTTTTCCAAACCTGTAGGTTGTGATTTAAGAAGCGATCATTTAAACATCGTTTAAAATCAACCCATGCTTCTCCTGAGTCGGGCCAAATGTCTTCAGAATTTCCACTTCAAACAAGTCGTCAATAAAAATGAGGTTTTTATTTTCCCGTCTTGGAACGCTGAGTCATGTTGCCCTGGTAGAAAATCTCTGAAGTTTTCAAGGAACTAGATATGGACCGGGGAGCCTTGATATTTTTTCTAAGAATGCTTAGAACCTCTTTGGTCCATTTCATCCATGTATTTGTTCCATATTTGGCTGAACTACATGCGAAGGCCTGGAGTGAATATTTAGGGCAGTAACTGTGCTCCAAAGTCAGCCATGTTGTTTCTTTGGTCTGTCGGAGCCATTCCACCACCCCAGTAGTATCGTTTCAGATGATACCACCAGGCAGCTCCTCAGTTGACCACTTTCATTCAGCTTATTGCTTTTGTCAAAATATACTATTTCTCTGTGGATGTAAGACATTTTCTGGTCTTTCTGATGTCACATCAAGTTGGACTGTTTTTAACTGGTTTTATTATTAAAGAAAACTTTCCTTTCTGTTCACCATAAGCAGCCTTACCTCTCGGCAGGAGACATGTCCTCAGAAATTCAGGTGAAGACCTGCTGCTCACTAATTATTGCCTTTCTTGGTTGAAATGTAAAAAATATAAGGAATTTTATTGTTTTAATACCTGGTGTCTTATGTCTCTGTGTCGATTTTTATCAGAAACAAAATTCTTGAAAATAAATAAAAAGTGTGAGGGGTATGAATACTTTGGGCTGAACTGTAACATTTAGTGACCCGGACTAAATCAGCATCAGTGGATGTAGTTCCCTTTGTTTGAGGTTCAAAATCCATTTGAAATGTTCTCAGTTCTTCAGCTCTGTTAGAACTCTTGACCTCTGAACTCTGCTGTGTTCATATCAGCTGCAGGAACTCCTCGGCCACTAGAGGGCGTCAGAGTGTTAGATCTGACCAGGTGAGCTCTGCTGGCTGTCTCTGTCTCCTGGCTGCCTGGGCTTTGAACGTAACGTCTGTCTGAATGTTCGCAGAGTTCTGGCCGGTCCGTTTGCCACCATGATCCTTGGAGACCTTGGAGCTGAGGTGATCAAAGTGGAAAGACCAGGTGAGCTGGATGTGGATCTGTTGGGCTGCAGCTGAAGGATTGTGGGAAACCTGATGGTTTTAGATGTTGGCTGTGTTGAACAGGTGGAGGTGACGACACCAGAGCCTGGGGTCCTCCGTTTGTTTCCTCAGAGAGCGTCTACTTCCTGAGCATCAACCGGAACAAGAAGGTAACCCTGTGAGAGCTGTGGACCTCAGGGTCCAGCCTGAGATCCGATCATAAACAAGCCGAACCACTGAATGATGAACCGAACCTGAAATCGTTCAGGTTTTAGCTTCATCTCTGGTCGAAAAGTTTAGATCCTTCTGATGATGCAGAATCAGAACCAGCAGGTTCTGCTGATAAACTAATAATCTGTTTCAGAGCATCGCTGTGGACTTGAAACATCTGAGAGGAGCAGAGATCATCCAGCAGGTACCATCCTCTGGATGTGTGTTCATGCTGTGTCTGTGTTCAGCTTGCAGGTGTGTGTGTGTGTGTGTGTGTGTGTTCAGCTTGCAGGTGTGTGTGTGTGTTCATGCTGTATCTGTGTTCAGCTTGCAGGTGTGTGTGTGTGTGTGTGTGTGTGTTCAGCTTGCANTGTCTGTGTTCAGCTTGCAGGTGTGTGTGTGTGTTCATGCTGTGTCTGTGTTCAGCTTGCAGGTGTGTGTGTGTGTGTGTGTGTTCAGCTTGCAGGTGTGTGTGTGTGTTCATGCTGTGTCTGTGTTCAGCTTGCAGGTGTGTGTGTGTGTTCATGCTGTGTCTGTGTTCAGCTTGCAGGTGTGTGTGACATCCTGGTAGAAAACTTCCTGCCAGGGAAACTTCCTCAGATGGGTTTAGGATACGCTGAGCTGAGCAGAGTGAATCCACGGCTGATCTACTGCTCCATATCAGGTACTGACCCACCTGGACCTGGACCTGGACTCAGCCTGTGTCACGGTTCTAAGGTCCAGTTATGATCCAGTTTCTAGATCATAACTCAGTGTTAAAGTGGCTCTGATCTGAGGTTCTTTGTGGCATCATCTCCAGGTCTTCATTACAGCTCGGGTTAAACTGCTGGTATAGCATAAATCTAGTGGACTCACACCAGAACCGTTGGTTTCAGTCCAAATTATGTCTGACGTCCTGTTAGGAGCCAACCTTTAAATTCCAGGACTAGTCCGGTTTATTCCTACAGATTCCTGTGAAATCCCAAGGAACGTTTCTAACTTTGAAACGCCCCAGAATTTTGCAGCCTCAGGTGGATCTGGTTTTGCTAGAACTCTTTGGATCCTGTCAGTTCCACCATCACAGAGCCTCTGATCCAGGTGTGTCTGTGTGTCGTCAGGTTACGGACAGACGGGCCCTCAGGCTCAGAGTCCAGGATACGACTCCATCGCCTCGGGAGTGTCGGGAATGATGCACATCACTGGGCCAGAGGTCAGAGTGCCTTTCTTATCTTCTAGGATCAGATCGGATCAGAATCTGCTGCGCTGTTCAGTCCTTCTGTAGCTGAGATTCCCTGCTTCTGTCTGAGCACCATGATCAGGTCAAAGGTCACATTTATAGCCGATGATCCATACTTTACTTGGATTTAAAAGAAAAGTGAGCTAGAAGGATCTGAAATGAGTTCAGATGATAGGTTGCATCATCGGTTCGTTACACAGCCTGAACTCCCATGATGCTTTGCTGTTGTAGGATGGAGAGCCGGTGCGTCCAGGCGTCGCCATGACCGACCTGGCGACAGGGCTGTACGCACACGGAGCCATCATGGCCGCCCTGCTGCAGAGACTGAAGACGGGGAGAGGAGTTCACATCGACTGTAACCTGCTGTCTTCTCAGGTAACACTTCCTGTCATTGATGTCACTTCCTGTTTGCCAGAGAACAGTGCTGCTCATGAGTTTGTCTGCAGATCCTTCTGGTTTTATCTGTCTTCATGAATGTTCTCAGCTCCTGCTGGAGAAGAATATAAAAATAATATAAAAACACTTCAATCTCTTTTATTAGGAAATTGAACTTTGTCTTTTATTCTGACCCATTTCCATGAACTAAGAATCTGATCCACAGAAAAAGCTCTAATTAAACATCTTTAGACCAGATTAGCTCTAAACATCCCCCTGCTGGTGGACGTTATGTATTGAAGGCATGTAGACACGCTTCCTTCCAGGACATCATGAGAAGATCGTAGAAAATTAGAGTGGAACTAATGTGTAGTTATCCAATGTTATGACCCAGACTTATTTCTGCGTTACACAACAACAGACGAGCGTTACCGAGGCAACAGGACAATGCCCAGGCATCTGTGTTTCGGTCAACAAACCAATGATGGGCTCTGTGAGAGAAAAGTGTTTCGCCTTGAATTTGCCAGTTTGATGGCGAATGAGAACCTACCTGGGACCTGCTGTGTCCAGCAGCTAAAAACGTCCCCCCTAAATGAAACCCTAAATGCTCCTTGTTGAGACTTTATACTTCCTGTTAGACCCACAGGTTTTTGGTAAGATAAACTGATGACATCACAAGCACGAAAATGACATCATCAGCTGACAAACAGAGGGGAACTGCTCTGAAACGTGTTCTCCAGCGTCTCCGTTTCAAACAAATACTGTAAAATCCTTCGTTACTCTTTCTATTATAAAGCAGACGATCTGAAGATAGAAAAATTAAAAGAACAAAAGAAATGAAGTTAAGGCTGACCCAAATCTTCTACTGAAGGGGGGCTTGGTTGATACCTGGATAACCATCAGTTACTTTGGTTGGTAAAAGACGTCGTGGTGCGCCAACAATGATCACAAGGTCATCGTGGAACGTCTTGCAGCTGATGGATCCATATCACCCCTCAGTGGTTTGGGCACAAAACGACCAAACCACCAAAGGACGGAAAAGTCTGATGACCTGGATGGACTGGAGTCTTCATCAGATCAATTGAAAGAAAGCTGCTGAGATTGGTTCAGGTTGTCCTCCTCAGAAATGACCAGCCATGATCCTGACTCAGTTCACCAAACAGCTTCATGTTCAATTTGGTTCCAGGTGATAAAATGAAACTGAGACTGAAGTTAATCCTGAAGTGCTTCCAGATCTTCCTGTTGCTGCAGCTCCATGTCCTTCTTCAGTGTTGTGTTCATGGCCTGCAGGTGTACCATCTCCTTACATCCCAATGCGTTCCTCACCAGCCTGAAAGCATCCCAGACTCGGTCGCAGACGGGACCAGATATGCTTCTGGACTCTGGGGTGTGTTGGATTTGTGAGTCAGGACACCCTACCCTATGTGTGTTAGAGCTGCTTTAAACCTGACTTAATGAGTCTCATAGTTGGATTCTTCATCCAGGTCCAGGTTCTCAGCCTCTCGGGAAGAGCTCTGAACATACTCTCTGATTTAAACAAAACGGATGCTGGGATTTGTTTGAGGCTGCAGGGTGCAACATACCCACAATCCACCTCTGCACCGCCCACATGTCCCAGAAAAGGTCCTGAAGGAAGAGCAGCAGCAGCCACAGGAATGCTGACCACAGCGTGACTCCAACAGGAGGGTCGGAAACAAAGCAACATGCTTCAAGAGGACGGCTGAAGGTGGATTTAGGAAGTCTTTGCTCGGTCTGATGGAGCTTCTGACGTTCTGTTTGGAGCTGCTGGAACATGTCAGAGTGATTTTAGTTGTTTCTTTGCACCATGTGACATCATTTACCCTCCAAAGGTTACAGGAGTTTCCTAAAATCCTTAATAAAGTTCTCCAGATGGTCTGCAGCTCTGTCGAAATGTTTCTTTGGACTTTGGCTGCTTTTTCAGTTCTGGTTCCTGAAAGAGGTTTTGGTTTGTTAGGTCACTTCACCCAACCCATGACTCCTTCAGGAAATTGAAGCCTCCTGAACCTGAGAGATGATCCAATGGTGAGAAGCAGGGTCCACACGAAGCCTGGAGATGTTTTAGAAGCAGCCTGTTGAAGATGATTACAGCTCATATCTCCTGGCTGAAGCTCATTTTTCTCCTTAATGAGGACTCAGATTCAGGTTCCACATGTGGAGTCCGTCTCAGCTGGCAGTCAGAACCACTCCAGCCTCTGTTGTGGTATCTCCAGTTTAAACAGAGGAAAATGTTGCTTTGTTCAGAGCGCCGATGGGCGGAACCACCCGGCTGAGCTTCATGCGGACTGCTCCGTCATGGTGGTGTTAACGAGCACCTCTGATCATTTCCTTTTAACCACTGAGATTTTTTCATCTGGTCCAGAACCTGCTGCAGAAATATGACAACAAACACAGTTTCACATCATGAAACAATCAGCTGGTCCGATGGACCCCAGAGAAGGGCCCCACACCAAGCTTCAGAACCGATCCATTTCTGACAGCCAACATCTTCAGTCGGGTTTTTCTTGGAAGGAAAGTCTTCTGAGCCAGATTGGATCCAGAAGGTAAAACCTGAGCGGGTCAGAACCAGACCGGGTCAGAAGATAAAACCAGACCGGATCAGAACCAGACTGGATCAGAAGATAAAACCAGACCGGATCAGAAGATAAAACCAGACCGGGTCAGAAGATAAAACCAGACCGGATCAGAACATAACACCAGACCGGATCAGAAGATAAAACCAGACCGGATCAGAAGATAAAACCAGACCGGGTCAGAAAATAAAACCAGACCGGATCAGAACATAACACCAGACCGGATCAGAAGATAAAACCAGACCGGATCAGAACATAACACCAGACTGGATCAGAAGATAAAACCAGACCGGATCAGAACATAACACCAGACCGGATCAGAAGATACAACCAGACCGGATCAGAAGATAAAACCAGACCGGATCAGAAGATAAAACCAGACTGGATCAGAAGATAAAACCAGACCGGGTCAGAAAATAAAACCAGACCGGATCAGAACCAGACCGGATCAGAAGATAAAACCAGACTGGATCAGAAAATAAAACCAGACCGGGTCAGAAGCTCCGATAGTTTCTGTCTGTAGTAAAACAAAGATGACAACTGTGTTTTGTAGGCTTGACCTGATCCGATTCCAGGTATCATCTCAGGGTCCTGATCAAAGCTCAAACTTTGATTCTACGTTTCTGTAACTCAACCAAAACTTGTAGAGACTTAAAAGAACTTTGAATTTCATATAAAAGTAACAGTGACTTAAATTTTTTTTGTCCTGTGAGTTTTAACTCATCCCTTTTTTCACAGAGCAGTGGATTATTTAGGGAACCAGAGTAAAAGTCTGGGCTTTGAACCAGCAACCACTATGGCCTCAGCGGAATGCAGATGCGCTGCTCTCTAACCACTAGGCAACCCGCTAGCAGTTATAAATTCTGCCTACTGGTATCTTGACTAGGATTCGTAGTGACTAGGAATCTTTCTTGTCAGTGTACAGAAAACATTTCGCTTGGCTGAATTAATTTATCAGAACTTTTATTGTTAAAACAGAACATTACAACAAGACTCGGCTTCTAACTCAAACCAAACTCCAAAATTTGGTTTTCCCGCATTTCAAAACATAAGTTAGCAGAACTTTCACCTGTTGCATTGACCTAGAACTTAGAGATAGAAGTACTGACAACTCACTCATGAATACTACCTCGGTTTACTGGACTGACTAAAGATATTGTCCCTAATATATCACACTTAGCTTTTCAGGTTTTCACAACTGAAAATGGGTTTTCATCCCAAATAAAGGAAGTTGTTTTTTTACAGTGTGGGACATAAATGTCCTGATTAGGACCTCTGGGTTTTTTCCTTCCAGAATAGTCTGAACTCTGCTGATGTCCGAAGAGGCGTTGGCTCCTCAGAGATCAGCAGTCTCAGGTTTTTCTGCAGCGTGTTGGTGCTAAAAGAAACCTCTGACGATCGGAATCCTTTGAGGCTGTTTGGTTCTGATTTGACCGTAAATTGACTGAAGCTTCAGGTCCGGAGGTGGGCAGCTGGTTGTTCTTATAGAATGAGCTGGAAGGAGAACCAGTCCCAGCTCAGAGTTGATGTCTTTGTCCTCTGGTCTCTCTGCCAGGTGTCCTGCCTCAGCCACATTGCAGCCAACTATCTGAACGCAGGGAAGGAGGCAAAACGCTGGGGGACGGCCCATGAGAGCATTGTCCCGTACCAGGTAACATGGTCTACTGAGTACTGTTGAAAAAGAACAATCTGAACAAGTTGCCATTGCAGAATTACAGACCCATCTCAGAGCTTCCATTGATCAGAACAGAGCGGACACACAAGAAGAACACAGTGACTGCACTGACCCAGGAGTACTTTCTATGGGAAGAAAAGTAAATTGTTAAAGTCAGTAGGAGCTCATTTAGAGGCTTCATCTAAAACTGAGAGAAAAACAGCTAAGCAGATGAACTCTGGGCCAGTTTTCAAGGTTAGAGTCTGAAAGAGAGCACATAGAGTTAGTCACAGTAGAAGCTCAGTCAGTAGCCATGTCTAGGAGAGAGAAAGGGTTAAACCCTGAAAGACAGGGCCATGTGGATCATCGGTAGAGGGTGAGCATTAAGTTGTTGCCAGCAGAAGCTCGGACGATGCCCCTCTCCAGAAAGGTGTCACAGGTAGACACAGAGTCAGGCCAGGTGTAGCTTCTAGGAAGAGAAAAGAGAGAACAAGTTTAAAAGCTGAAATCACAGCAAATAATGCAAAATTAGAGAGTAGTATGAGAATGTAGCGAAGAGGGTGAAAG
Source organism: Characodon lateralis (assembly GCA_036250325.1). Classification (NCBI taxonomy): domain Eukaryota; kingdom Metazoa; phylum Chordata; class Actinopteri; order Cyprinodontiformes; family Goodeidae; genus Characodon; species Characodon lateralis. The sequence continues at coordinate 8,397 of JAHUTJ010035343.1, forward strand.
GGGTCATTCTGTCCTCCAGCAGCCTAAGCCTATAGCAGCATAACTACACAGATAGTTCAGGATAACCTAAGCCACTCTAACTATAAGCTTTATCAAAAAGGAAAGTTTTAAGNGATAACTAAAGGATCTGCCTCCCATTCTACTTCTAGAGACTCTAGGAACCACCAGTAAACCTGCAGTCTGAGAACGAAGTGCCCTGTTAGGAACATATGGACCAATCAGATCTCTGATGTATGATGGCACTTGATTATCCACTGACTGATATTATGGGCACACTGATTCAGTGAGTGTACTGGGGTCAGAGGTCAAGCAGTGACACAGAGATATAAAGCGTATGTATGGTAGGAGATGCTGTAGAACCATATAACCTTAGCTATGGAGATCATATAAATGTCAAATAGAAGTGACCTGAGAATAGACCCTTGAGGACCCCCAACAATTCATTTTTGTTCTCCCAGATTTATAATTACCAAATTACACAAAGTAGTCCCTGTCTGCTAAAAAAGATCTGAACCAGTTTAGCACAGAACCCAACAGTCCATTTTTCTAGCCTATCAGTCAGAACATTCTGCTCAACTGTGTCCAGTGCAGGACTGAGATCCAGTAATACCGAGACAGAAGTTCTGGACTCGTCCCTGTTGAGGTGTATGTAAAACTTAACCAGTGCATTCTTGGTTCTGTGGCGGGACCTGAGGCTTGACCCTAATCTGGCAGGGGTATGAATAATTTTGGTGCTGTACTGGAGGAGCTTCCTTTAGTTTAGTTTCTTCTGCATCACATCTGTTCCTTCCTGTCTGACCTCTGAGAAGAGTTGAGGTCTCTTACAGATTTCAACAACCTGTTCTCAATTTGGAATAAAAGGGAAACCAAAGCAGGTAGAAATGTTGACGCTTGAGAAGTTCCAACCCTCAGGAGCTGTGAGCAGAAAGCTGGGAATGTTTCCCATTTTTAATCCCAGCAAGGACAATAAAGGATGCTGTGTCAGTTCTCACTAAGGGGAGAACCTGGAGGCTGTCAGACGTTTAGGTTGAAGTGGTGGATACCAGAGATCATCCATCAGCTGAGCTGAGCTGTTGTTAGTTCGCTCAGAGGTCCTCTTCTGTTGGACCTGATGAATGTGGACATTCTGACAAATGAGAAGTCAGTTTAAAATGAAAGCAGGTGTCAGAATGTGAGGCTTCACACCAACAGATGTGTCAGGGAGAAGGTGGTGGTTCAGAGAAACATTTAAGACCTCTCTTCATGGTCTGCTGTAAATGGAAACCTTCAGTGAAAACAATAAGTTATGTTCCTCCAGAGTCTGCTTCACATTACAGAGCCTGAGGGAGATGTTCCACTTTATCCTGATGTTTCATGACCCTCAGCAGATACGCTGTCAGTTCCTCCTCATGTTTCTGCTCCCTGTGAACCCAGCATAGGCTCCATTCTTGTGGTCTTCAGCTCCACCAGCTTCACTGTCCAACTCTTCAATCTAAACCTGGTGTGAACCGCCTCTCCCACCATGTAGTGGCCCCTCCTTCCCTTCCTTAGCCTCCAGGCCCTGCAGATGAAAGCAGAGCGGAGGGTTAGGAGATTGCAGCAGTCTAAACAACTGAATTAGTGGTTCTGTGGGTTTTTAAAGGAGAGTTTTGAGGCTTTTCACATCTTGATGCTGCAGAAGTGAGACGTCCACCATGTCAAAAAAGAGACTTGAGAGGCTTGGCGCATTCATAGAGGGAAACATAAAGTTTGAAGACCAGGAGAGAAGAAGATCTTCTGATCTTCGGCAGATTATTAGTGTTTGAACAGAGCTTTCCTCTGTTAAGATGGACTACTGACTTCAGGGCCTTTAGTTCACAGCAGGTGTGTGTTAATCTCTCCAGATGTTGGACATCCATGGACAGCTTTTATGGCTGTTTCAGGTCAACCATTCCTTGTTCTCATCTGATCTACAAATAGAAGGTCTAAAAACCAGACCATACAGTCATATTCGATTAATTAGAATATTACTGAAAAGTTTGTTTATGTCACTAACTCGGTTCACTAAGTAAAACACATTACATAGACTATTAGACTATACACAGAATGATGTTTGAAAGCCTGTATTTCTGTTTTATTAACTAAGTAAGTAGACTTTATTTCTATAGCATGTTTCACAGACACAGTCACAAAGTGCTTCACAGTAATCAAGCATTCAATATAAAACATAAAAAATGGAACAATACAAAGTGGCAAAATTTGGTCATTTAAGGAATGCTTAATCTAAGCAAATAGGTTTTAAGGAACCTTTTGAACATATCTACTGAGTCCAGAGAGAGCAGCTCCAGAGAAAGTTAATTCCAGAGTCGAGAAGCGGTAGCTTTAAAAGAACGGTCACCCCTCGTTTTAAAGAAGGTTCATGGAACAATTAACAGGTTCTGTCCAGATGACCTCAGACTACAAGTTGAGCTGTAAGGCTTAATTAGGTCACAGATGTAGGCAGGGGCCTGTCCAGGTGGGGCTCCAAGAGGTAGCACTAAAATTTAAAGCTGAATACGATACATAAAAGGGAGCCAATGGAGAGATTTTAACACAGATATGATGTGAGCCCTCCTGTTGGTTCTGGTCAAAAGTCTTGCAGCTGAGTTTTGATCTAACTGCAGATGAGCCAGCTCTTTCTTGTCAAGACAAGTAAAGAGACTGTTGCAATAGTTCAACCGCAAAGATAGAAATGCATGAGTTATCATTTCAAGCTCATCTCTGGACACCATGGATCTGAACTTGGCGATGTTACGCAGATGAAAGAAGCAGTTCTTAACAAGCTGCCTAGCATGGTGATTCAGTGACATGGCCTCATCAAAGATTAACCCCAAGATTCCTCAGTTTGTTTTTAGCCGAGAGGCTCAGATCACCTAAGTCCTGTTTAATGGAAGAGATAGCACTATCGGGGGCTATGATACGTTTCTCAGCTTTCTCTGATTTCACTTGTAGACTATTGTTGCCTAACCACCGCTTCACTTGTGTCAGGCAGTTGATTAGGGAGCTTAGCTTGTGAGTCTCAGACGCCATGAATAGAGCTTTGGAACCCACGTCACTGCGCAGTGACGCTGTGGGGCACTTCTGTCTCACGCAGTCGATCGGCGCCATCTTCAAAGGCCACAGACCAAAACAAACTGTATTACGGTGTTAGGGCTGTATCCTGCATAATGCTGAAAAGCAGCTCAAAACAAAGTGGACTATATCGCGACAAACTTCTTCCAGATGCCAAAAGACGGTACATAGAAAAAATAGCTAAAATTGGAAATGTTGACCCCCTCAAATTAAGAAATTGGAGTAGAGACCCCATTTGGCTCCACTGTCATTCCCAGACATATTTGCATACCTGGTCTGTGGTGTCAGTGCTTACACCGCAAATAATTTTAAGAATTACAAGTGGATGGAAGCGCATGTCCAATTTACGAATGGCTGACTACACGATTTGGAAATTTTTAACCCCTCAGATTGTGAATACGTTGTGGTTCGAACAAAGGTACGTTGCTATTGTCTCCTTAATTTTACATAAAGTCTTAGTGTAAGTTCTTTTAGAATCAGTCTGTCTTTTTTTTTTTTCTTTTATGTTTTGAGTATGAGAAAATGTGATCACATGATTTTTATGTACATTTTGAACTGATTTAAGAAGAAGAGTTGGAAATGATTAAATCTAAATGGCTCGTCTAAGAACAAGATGTAGACACTTCAAACCTTGAATAGAATACTTCACTCTAATCAAATAGAGAAATCAGGTTTGAAGTGATGAAGTGTTGTAGTTTTTAAATGAGTAGATCGAAGAGTAGTAGTAGAAAATTAGGTGAAATAGGCCTTCAACCGTTTCCGCTTTGTAACCAATACTCTTTGAAATCACAATGTCATGGTTGTTATTTTATACTCAAAAGTTGATTGGAATAGTAAAGTTGATCATTTAACTGAACAGTTATTTGTAAAATTACACA
>JAHUTJ010035344.1:0-12340 GCA_036250325.1 Characodon lateralis
TTGAACCTTCACACTCTGCTCTTACTGGTGCAATGTGCAATCAATGAAGACTGGCTACCAGGCTGGTCCAATTTAGCCATGAAACCTCCCACACTAAAATGACAGGTGATTCAGTTTCATTGTCCAATCCCTGTAAGTTCAGCTGTGTGTGAGTTGTTAAGAGTCACCATAGGACAAGAGTTTTCAAAAGAAAAATAAATGATAAAGTCATAGTTAATTACAAAGAATAGCTAGGAGAATATGATCAGCTCAAATGAGACAGTGAGTAAACTTCAGTGCCCACATTTTTCTCTGCCAAGCAATGATCACCTGAGAGATCCGAGAGTGCATGTGATTATTATAGTCTGAGCAAATAGATGACTCATTGTGTTATTGTGATATTTTTCAGCTATGATGTTGGATACAGCAGACAGGATATGAATTTCAAAGTAATCATCTTTGTCATAATAGAGTCAAGCATGCTTTTTATGGTGCTTGATCATAGCCAGAGCGGAAAAAATGGAAAAGACACACCAAGATTTTTACCCTCAGTGAAAACTCCCACACAGAAAAAAAAATTAATACAACGTGAGAAATACATTGGGAAAAGCATGCACTGATGGATCTCTTTTGACAGCCCCAATTCTCTTTGAACAGTGTTTTTAAAAAGGACCATCTTCTTTTTGGTGTTTTGTGAAAAAGTAATGATTGTGCAAGTGGTGTGAATTTAAATACAGCCAATTACTGAGAAGGACCATCTCTATGACATTAAATTAAAAGGAAAACTTTCTTGTCATGACTTCATTTCCCCCATTCAGAATGTGCCCTGCTGTACTACAAGAGCCGTTGGAGGCTGCCACATCTATTAGCTTTCAATTTAGCCATGCCAAGGTTGTTTTAGGAGTATCAATTTGACCCCAGCTGTATCTCCATGGGATGGCAAACGTGACACTGTTGAGACACAGATGGCTTAAGTCTTTTATACAAACATCAGCAATCATTTACATGCCATATTAATCTTGTCAAATGTGATACTTTGTTCAAGATTAATGTGCTAAATCCTTTGTGATAGAACAGAAAATCGAAGCTGCCTGGGTCTGATGAGATAATGGCCACACATCATACATATATTTTAAAGTCTTTCTTCCTTCATGTATTTTACCTCTTTTCAGTTAATGCTGCCAAAACCACGAAAGAAAATTACAATTAGGCTTCTATTATGCATCTTCTGATGCTTTGATGGTTCAATCTAATAGATATGATCAATCAGTGAGAAAACAAATTGAAGAAAGATGCTCTTCAAAAATGTGTTTTGCAAATACATTCAATTACATTCTAAACAACAAAGCACAAATACAAGGAAACTTTGGTCCACATTTTTCACCAAACTGTTTAGGGAAATTTTATTGGGCTCATATACAATCATGAATTCTGACAAACGCAAATTAAAACTATGTCAATAAAACACTTTTGATCTATTTGGGTTTGATCAAAATGTTATGTTTATATATTCTTTTTAGCAAACCTTGCACCCCAAAAAATGAGTTTTGTGTTTTCTACTTCTTTGCTGCAAAAATGCTTCTTGGCAATAAATTGTATACCTTTGGAAAGCCAGTTTGTTTCCCTTTGCATGGTGACACATGGTGACACCAAGAAGGGAAATATCGTCCACATCATCACAGTGCCTCCACCAAAAGCTGTTTGGCACTGGCACAGACGATTGTTTCAATAAAAAGAACTCACAAACTCAATGTTGGTGCTTAACCACAAATGCATTTTCCTTACACATCTGGCATAATTGAAAGGGATATAAAGAAGCTTTGTGACAGATTTATTGCTAAGCATTGTGACAACAAAGAATAAAACTATATTGAGCTAATATATCAGCACTGAGTCAGTTTCTGAATGTGGTTAAAAAAAAAATCTGATAGCTCCTGTTAATAACAAAACTATTTACAAAATACCTGTATCCCTTAAGTTGCCTACAAATATTCAGGGGTGGAGTGTTTCATTTGACTTGACTATGGGGAAAAAAATATGTTCTAGTTAGTTAATGACATCTTTCCTTTTGTTGTGTTTGTTACTTTCTTTTTTTCTGTCAGAAATACCTGTCTAAATCATTTATAAATAATATAAAATCTATATACATAATGAAGCCACCTATCTGTCATTAAACAAAATGTGATAAAATGTGCTGAAGAAGATTTTATCTTTTTTGTCTTCTATGCCACTCTATTTATAATAAGTGATTAAGGAAATGCTTTAACTGCCATTAACTGCTGATAATTCAACATGATCCCTTTTCTGCTAACAGGGCTGTCCTTAATCAATGTCCTGCCGGTGCAGTCATATGTCTAACTGATGATCTGATTTGACCAAGCCTGATTTGACCAAGCCTGTATCTCTCAAAAAGGGGAAAAGATGTCTTTAGCCAAAAGACAACATAGATTAAAACAGATATTTTGAACAAAACACTTAATAATCAGTTTCACTATTACCAAATTAATTCATAATTTCTTTTTTCTTTTACAAGTGTTTTATCAATCTTTTATAATTTCCTCCTCTGAAATGTGACATTTCTCTTAAAATGTTTTTGTCATTTGATTTTTTTTTTTCTTTCACTCATAAAATAAGTCTGTATCAGCAGTTTCCATTTAGTTTTATGAAATTATAAACACTAAATAAAAATATTTCATTGTTAAGGTGCATGTAAAGAAAAATATCAGAATTAGAATCAGCTTTAATGGCCAAGTTTGTGAGTACAAACAAAGAATTTGACTTCAGTTTCCATACGTCGCATATAAAACATCAGTTTTATGTACGATGCATAAAACTGACTACTCTGGCTATGAAGTGTTCATTGTGCTAAACAGAGAGACAGCCTGGGGAAAACAACTGTCTCTGTAATGGGTCGTTTTTGTCATTAGTGCTCTGTAGCGCTGACCTTGAGGTAAAAGTCTAAACAGTTTGTGTCCAGGATGTGAGGGGTTGACAGAGATGTTTGCTGCCTTTTTTCTGACCCTTGACCTGTACAAGTCCTGGATAAAGAAAATGTCTCTGCAGACCTAATTGTTTGTTGCAGTTTGGACCTGTCCTGTTTTGTAGATGAGCCAAACCACACAGTAATGGATGAACAGAGGACAGACTGGATGATGTCAATGTAGAAGACGAGCAGCACCTCTTGTGAAAGATTGTACTTCTTGAGTTGCAGCAGAAAGTAAAGTCTGTCCTGGGCCTTTTTTTTTTCAAACACTATCAATGTGTGAAGATCACCTCAGATCTCGAGAAAGGGTAGTTACTAGGAACCGAAGGTGATCCACAGTCAACACATTCTTGTTGAGAATGGTGAGTGGTGGTCAAAGTAACATCCACATGGATGGCAAGACTTCTCAACAGAGCATTGGATAAATTCCATACTGCCTCTGACAGCTAGCCCTCTATCTATTCTGGTGCCATGTTTTCCTTGGGTAGATGATGAACATGAACCCAGACGATCTAAAAGAAAATGCAATTCAACAGAAGAGGGCCACCTTCTTATGTTGCTCAGTGGTTCAGTTCTGAAACTCACATGCCCATTGCTGGCTTTTTTAACATTAGAGAAGGGCCAGATGGGCCCCCCCAACTGATCTGTGGCTTTGCAATCCCATATGTGACAAACTGTAGTGTGCACTGTGCATTCACTTTTCTAGTGATACAAACATTGCAAAATGTGCTGGTTTTTACACCTGCAAAACACACACGCGTGTATACTGTCACATTCAATAAATTAGAATATTATCAAAAAGTTAATTTTATCAGTAACTCAATTCACTAAGTTAAACCCATTAGAAAGATTAGTTACACAGACTGATGTTGTCCAGCCTTTACTTCTTTAAATTATGATGATTTCTCACTTCCAGCTAATAAAAACATGACTTTTAAGATTTGAAAATTTCATCAGGCAAATACAAACCAACATTTTTAATACATAAATGTTATGCCTGTAATAAATGTTTGATTCAGGATGCCTAACATTAAACAAAGAAATAGCTGTAAATCATAAGCTACTTACATTATATTATCTGTCTATTTCTACCTTTGACGTGTGTCTACTTAATGTTGCCATCTATCACTCATTAATTTAATTACAATGTTCTTATATTCACATATTGGTTAAAAAAACGCGACATCAGCGAATTGAACAAAGTTTAAAACACTTCCTGTTTGTCTAAAGGGGGCGGAGTTACCAGTCGGTCTCCTTGACGAACAAACTGCTGACCGCACAATGTTCTTCGGTTAGCTGTGTAATCTCCGGTGTTTTTTCTATTTACTACACTTTAACCAACATTATGCAGGACTTTACTTGTTCGGTTGACACTATCGATACGCTGATAGCCGGATAACTTTACTGAGGCATCAGCGTTTTCCGAGTGAAATTCAAGTTTTGCGTTATTCAGGTTCGTTGTTTTCTACACTATGAAGTCCGTTAAGAGTAACAGAGTTTATCTTTTGTCTTAGAATCGAGAACAAGTTGTACTATTGTCCACTTGAATGCCATGAAAAATGATCGTCCTGTAGCTAGCGTCGCTTTTTTGTTCCTCTCATTACAGTGCTGCGTAGCTATTTTGACGTTAACTTTTAGCACGGCTTTTCTAACTGACTGCCATGTTTTGATCAAATGTGTCGTGACTGTCCTTTCGCAGAGACCACTGAGCTTCAGCCATGGTGCAGCAGTACCAGTCCCCGGTTCGGGTCTACAAGCAGCCGTTTGAGTTAATAATGGCGGTGAGTTTTTGGGTTTCAATCAGGACTCAAACACATCACATCTGGAGCTGTGTTCTTGACGTATTAAAACAGGCTAAACAGTTAGAAGGAAATATCTGTAGCCTTTTCTGCCTTCTGGGACATCAACCCTGACCACCAAGTAAACGCATATACTACATTTTTAAACCTTTAGTAAGATGTTAAGCATGTTTGCAGTGGATATTAGTTTAGAAGTACACACGGCTCTGTAAAAAATTACCACGTAAAGTTTCTGATGATGCTTCATAACTGGCTAAGATTATTGTTTCTAAGTCCTTTTGCAATCCCGTTGTGAGATCTTGGTTACAGAATATATATCTTTTAAAACTGGGCTTTCCTAATTATGCAGAGCTGGCAAACTGTACGTGATGTAAGGCTAAGATAACAAAAGGTCATAAATCAGTTGAACAGTCCTCTTTTCTCCCATTTATAAGACAAATTCTGCTGTCTGGAATTATTTCCAGTTTCAAAAACAAAACCAAGTCAAGGCCTGTCATACCTAGATTCAGATAAAAAGTTACAGCACTATTGACAAATCTTAAGGTAAAAAAACTGCTCTCAAACAGGCATGGATCAGTTGCTGGCATTAAGGTACAGCAAGGTTTTACAAGGTTAGGGTTTCTAAACTGTTTTATGGTTTCACGTGTAGCACCGATGTAGAAGTTGTGAAAAACGTGGACAGATATGATATAGATGCTGAAAGCACAATCTTTCCATTTTATTAAGGTAACTCTTGATTAATTAACCAGCAAATATATATATATTTTAATACCTCTGTTACTCTCAGAGCTGGTTCAACTGCTGTCAGTTGTCACAGCCCGGCTAATATTCCCTCTGGATTATTAATGTTCAAACTTTATGCATTATAAATCTCCCACAGAATTATTATTGTTTATGGCAAGAATATAATATAACCAAATTGTGTGTGTGTGTGTGTGTGTGTGTGTGTGTGTGTGTGTGTGTGTGTGTGTGGATTGCCAATAATTTCTACTGATGTCATAATATTTGTAAGTATCTTTGGTGGTACTACCTAGAAAAGTGAAGCATAAAAATAACTAGGATATTTTGAAAATGTTACCTGTTCAGCAAAAACACGTCTTTACATACTGACGACACTATGACTACACTTTAAAATTTTAAGAATTTCCATTTTTTTAGTTACACTATTCCGGCTGATGTATTACTTGTACAAAAAAATAGATATTTCTGTGTGAATACTGTGAAAATGCTGTTTTTTTTACTTACAGTATCCTATCACAAGGATCTCAAATCGCCGCACAGTAAAATAGCCACTTGTATTCCAATTTCTCACCTTTATTCCCCAGAGGTTGAGCTTGCATTTCTCTCCATTTTTCTTTTGTTTTCTACAAAGCAAAAATATGACAGATGTTACATAAATGTGGATTTTCAACAGAGGCAATTTTGTATATTACCCAATTTTACAGCGTGATCTTTGTGTTGTTTTGTGTTTCTTCAGAGTTATACATTAAGCTAAAAGGTTATGCAATGTCCACTGTTTGGAGCAAAGCCAGTGTTGCTGCAGTGACAGTTTACTGTGCAGCTACTGCATGACTTCTTTCAAATTAGCCAAACCTAAAAAATAAAATTTTATGGTTAGCATTTGCAAAAAAATATATATATTTTGATACCTGATTCTTTAAAGAGTTCACTCTTTCATTTTCTAAAATGTCAGGATGCTGAGAATAGCTTTAATAGAAGCCCTGTAGAAAACTAATAGCAGCTCCTACGAGGGGAACATCCAGTCCACCACAGTCCACTGCTCCCATTTATCTCTGAGCTTTCTCATTAGCCCCTGGCTTATCCTGCCTGTGACAGTTATTACTCCAGCTAACAGTCCTAATCAGTGTCCTGGATATTACTGAATGTGCGCTCAGCGACATCCTGTTTGTCCTTTTCATGACACATCTTTATGACTCTACCAGGCTTTTGAAAAAAATGAATCTGGTATTAATGGCTTTTTTTTTTCCACTTCTACAAAGATTCGTACAAAAGGTTGGCACTTGCAGAATTAGATTTAATCAATAACACCTGAGGAATAAAACACTGTTTCTGATCCTCGGTTAAATTAGATTATTGGCCAGCTAGAGGAAACGATAATGGAGTGAAAAATGGAGACTGTTGTTTTCTCACAAAGTTTTTTTGGGTGTGCAGAACTTGAAGCACAATAGAAGGTTTCAATTTATGACCTCTATATATTTATGCTTAGATGCCTGAGAGGTATCGATAGAAAAAATGTTGTGAACTTTTCCACAATTTTTCACATCCAAAAAATCTGGTGTATTTTATCATTTAGTGGTTCCTATTGTTTTTGTTGCACAGTGTATCTAGTGCACCCAACCAGCCAATTACAGATATTAACATGGATAATATTTTCCATACGTTTTTTCCTGTCATAATTTCCTTCTATTAATATAGATTGAGGCTGAAACAATTAATCAGATCAATCGATTATTGAAATAATCGTCCACTAATTCAGTAATTGAATAATCGTTAACTGGGGTATATAGACTCTAAAATTTGCCATTAGCTGATAGTACAACCCAATCAGAGCAGGAATTAGGCCAAAACCGTACACAAAATAAATACATTTTGCATTTAAGACGAAAAACCTTTGTTGTCTGTAAATATGCTCTATCCAAAACTTCTCAAGTGACATAGCTTTAGCTTCACCTGGTTCAAATGTATGTAGACAATCTCCTAATTAGCCCATTTTGCTATCTGATTATTAATTGGTTAATCAAAAAATTGTCCACAGATTATTTGATTAGCAAAATAATCATTAGTTACAGCCATAACATAGATGATACTAAACGTTTTAGCTTCAGCATGTATTTCTGAATGGATGACCGAATGGGGAGCTGAAAGAGTGCTCTGAGTCGCCTCCTAGCAGTGAAATATTTTAAGTTATTAAGACTCCACGTAGGAAAGCTGTCCGCTTCATAAAGCTTTAGGGCTCTCTCTCTCCTCTCAGTCACCGGTCAGAACGTTGTCACGAGGAGCTGCAGCTGTTATATTAGATCCTGTTTCTGCCGTGACTCGATCAGCATCGACAGGTGAGCCCTGCTCCCATCGGTGTGGACAGATGGTCATGTGCTGTAGGCTGTAATGCGTAAAGGAATCATTGCTTGTAAATTCTGGCACAGCTGCAGGTCGTTGCTCTGCACTGTACATAAACTTTTATTATGCTTTTGCATAAACTCTTAAAGCTGTTAAATGTGTCTGCACCTGACATTCACATGTTACCATGCTGTGCTGTCAGCAAATTGTAGCCCAAAGTGGAACACAGCAGGCATACCTGGGAATGCTCCCTACTGCAAAGATACAAGAGTTTTCTCATGTTTCAGGCTTATGCCAGACGGTTTCCAAAGTGCCCGCTGATCCCTGTGTTCGTGGACAGTGAGATCCTCACCCAAAGTGAAAGCAAAGACGGCTCTGTGGTGGTTACGGAGAGACGCTGCACAATCGACATTGAAGCCCCTCGACTTCTCAAACGAGTATGTCTAATTAAACCCTTAACAGACCAGAAGCCACGAATTAAACACAACAGTTGGTGTTATCAGATTGTTTTTTTCAACAACCCTGTATTTCTGTTTGTTCTGCACGTAGATTGCGGGTGTAGAATATCTGTATTTTATGCAGAAGAACACGCTGAACCGCAGAGACAGGACGCTTCACATCGAGGTCCACAACGAGACCTTTTCCAGCAGAGTCATTGTGCGGGAGTGCTGCAGCTACATGGTAAGCAGAGTGAAACACACATTCAGGTCAACAATAGCTTTATTTCTTTGTTGTTTTACCTTTTTATAGTATTTTCTGTAATGGTTATGCAATAATTCGTGCTTGGTGGAAAACAGGGTCTTTTTAATGGTGAAACTGTTTTGTTTAATATCCCAATAACAGTTCTGAGCTTTATTGGTAGAATCCCAGGCCATGAATTATCTCTGCGGAGTGTGATTGTGTTGCTTGCATAATACTCCTGTTATATTTACTGGCTATTATCTAAACCGTGTTCACAAGTCTTTTACTAATTATAATGATTTCTTTATATGGATTACAACACTGTGTAAGGTATAAATATGATCTCAATGTAATAGCTGTAATAGCTGATCCTTACATTAGTCAGATGACCCTTTTTCTTGATTTGTTTATTTGATTTGTCCTCCGCAGGCTCATCCAGAGAATGAGGACTGGACTTGCTTTGAACAGACAGCTAGCCTGGACATGAAATCCTTCTTTGGTTTTGAGAGCACAGCAGAGAAGATTGCCATGAAACAGTATGCTAGCAGCATTAAAAAGGTTGGTTTATAAAACATGTCTATGAATATTTTATTAGCCTTCAATATTTACCTCAGTTATGATTTTTTTTTTTTTTTTTTGTTCAAACTTAAACAAGCTCTTGTGTCCTTCACTTGTTCAAGGGTAAAGAAATAATTGAGTACCACCTCAGAGAGCTGGAGGGAGAAGGAGTAACTTACATACCGCGCTGGGTGCCCCCTGTTGAAGGAGGCCTCCTCTCTGCTGGCAGAGCTGTCCCAGTGAGTGGTGCCATTGATGGGCTTCCTGCCAAAGACTTGGCCAATCCCACAGAGCTAATGGCCTGTCCAGCCGATGGTCAGTAACTGTGATCACTTATTACTTCTACGTGAGTGTGTTGGTTGAAATTTACCACCAGCGTTCCTGCTCAGTCAGACAAAGTATGGATCCATCCCTCAGTTGGCTTGTCTACATTCCATTCATCCGTTTGTCCGTCGCAGCATCTCTCAGTATTTCTGTCCGTCAATCCTCTTGTCCCTCTGCTGTCAGTCTGTTCATCCATCTTTCCAATTCATGCATCCGTTAGGGTATCTTTGCCATTCATTCGTCCATCCATCTTTATTTCTGTTCAGACATCCTTTTGGTTGTTGCAGGTTCTGTCTTTCCTCTGGCCTCTGTCGAACAGTAAATTCATATTAAATGTTGGTATTTAAATTTGGGGCTGAGAAGGAGGTTGAGTGTCATATAGTTTGAAATTTATACATGAGTAACTCAACACAGTAGAATTATGCTTTTTTTTTTTGTAATTGGATGGATTACATTTGATAAATAAATAAATATTTATGCTAAAGCTACACGGTGAAATAGATCCTCGGTTTATTTAAAAAAATTCTTTATTGTGAAGGCAGGAATTTTAATGAGTCAACAAAACAATTACCCGCAAACTATGTATGCAGAGTGCCTGACATTTCTCTTTGATGCGTACAGTATGTGCTAACCTAGTATTGTAAATGTGTTTTGACTTCTAGACAAGTTGGATGCAGACTACATCAGACGTTACCTTGGTGATTTAACGCCTCTGCAGGAGAGCTGTCTTATCCGACTGCGCCAGTGGCTCCAGGAGACCCACAAGGGCAAGGTCACACAAACACGAGCTGATTAGTTTGTGTACAGTCAACCCTTATAATATAAGGCTATTGCAGAGTATTCCACACTTAAGCCAGCTTTACTTCTGACAGCCTTCAGTTAAGCATAACAAATTCAGTCAGTTTTGATTTATATGTTTGTATTTTAACAGTTTGGTTTAATTTTACAGAAATATAGATAAACTAGTATCACAGAATCTTGAGGCACCAAGAATGTTACAGAAAAGTCTTAGTTTCAGAAGACCTTGCATCTCTTTGTGCACTTTGGCCTTTGAGGTTGGGAAGTTTCCTTGTTCCCCTCTTTCATTTATTCTCTCCTTTGAAATGTTTTCTTGCTGCTTAATTCAAACTTTTTATGCAGAGTGTTTTCCTTTTCTATTATGTTGCTGTTTGCTTTGACACGGTTGCTTTCCTTTTTGGGTGAGAAGAGGAAAAAGATAAAAGGAGGGGAAAAAAGCCACTCAAGTATTAAACTTCCTTCACTATGGATATAACTATATAATATGCTGGTTGATGTTTTGGAGGCTTTATACTTATCTGCTCATCCCTGAAAAATTAATCTTCCAAATAAACTAATTTATGTCAAATCTGATCATAGATCTGATCACCAAACATCAGAGAAAACAATAACTAGCTTCATTGAGTTTGGTAAATATCTCTTTTAATATCACTTAGGAGATTAGCATTGGGTCTTCATCTGTAGATAAAGGATTCTGGAGAAACGTTCTTGCTGTCAGCAGACAAACCTGATTAGTGGTCTGAGTCCCTCAGACAAAATGCTTATTCTAAACACCTTTTTTTATCATTTCAGTGTTCAAGTTATGTTTTCCATCAGAATAAAAATAAACATTCTGCAGGAAACTTGCTTAAGTTGCAAAGCAAGAAGTCTTCCAAGTTCAGAAACTGGAGGCGACTGCTTTAAAGTCCAAATGGATACATCCAGAGAGGTTTGTCCAAGTGAAATCCTAATCAGGATTATTTAAAAATAGGCATTTGGTTCTACTTTAAAATCAGTGGCTTGTATATCCTTTTAAAATATAGTAGCTTTAAAGTGCACTTAAAATTTAATGGTGTTCTATTTACCTCCCTCTCCAATGACTTCATAGATGAAGCAGTTGCCGTTTTCTTGACAACAACAGATGTTTTTGTCCCAACAGGATTTTCTCCTGGACAGCCTGATGTTTCTTTAATGAAAACACACAGCTTCACTTTTTTTAAAAAGCATCAATGCTTTCATACTGGGCGATCTGCTGAGGGCCTGCAGGGACCAATAAATTCTCTTTTTAACTATGAGCATCATTGTAAGGTGTAAAAACACTTAGATTTTCAGGGAAACCCCAGATTTCTTAGATTCATGAAATTATTTAAATGCTCCTAAATACAGTTTAGCAAACCTGAAACAAAAAAAAAGGGCTTAATTAAAAAATGGCATGTGAATTGTTGCTACATGTCTTGCTTACCAGTAGATCTTCAACAGTAGATACCGATAATTTAAAAATGCCCTTATTAGGTTCCCAATGTGATATTTGGCCATTTTTAGAGTGATGTTGTTGTGATGACTTGACCTGTTACCAGTATCTACTAACTGTAGTTCATTTAGTAGAGTAGTTGTCTATTGTATCCTGCATACCTTTGTTGTTATCACCGGTCATTTGAGCTACCGTCCCCTGTCTATCATCGTAACCGGTCTGCTCCTTCTCTTTTGACATCAACAAGGCATTTTTATCCACACAGCAACAGCTCACTGAACATTTTCTCCTTTTTGGACCATTTGTTGCAACCCTGAGAGATCAGCAGCTTTTAAGGCACCAGCAGCTGTGCCTTGTTCAAAATCCCTGAAATCCTCTTCTTTCCCATCCTGATGCTAGTCTGAAATTCAGTAAATTGTGTCCACCATGTATTGATGCCTTAATGTATTAATTTGCTGTCCCTGTTCATATGAACATTTCATAAGAAATGTTCATATGAAATGTTCATTTCATAAGAAAAAATAAGCTCTAGAGTCCATTAACCAAGTGAGACATGTGAATTAATGTACAGGAGTTGAACAATGAAACTGAAACACCTGTCATTTTAGTGTGGGAGGTTTCATGGCTAAATTGGACCAGCCTGGTAGCCAGTCTTCATTGATTGCACATTGCACCAGTAAGAGCAGAGTG
>JAHUTJ010035345.1:0-12335 GCA_036250325.1 Characodon lateralis
TCAACAGAATCTTTAATTTCCACTTGTATTTTTTTATGTGCTCCCTTCATATGAAGATAAAAAGAAGCAAAGTAGCTCATGGACTTTGAGCACACAATGAGAAAACCTAACTAAAGTCAATGAATGATGAGGATACATTCTGAGGGAGTTTACAACCATCTTGTTTGTCCTTCACTGGTTACATATTACAAGCTTCTTCCAGACACATATAGAAGAAGCATATATAGATAGATAGATAGATAGATAAATAGATAGATAGATAGATTCTCATGCTGCCCCTCTCTCATGATGACTTAATGCAGCATCTGGCGATAAATACAACAACTGAATGTAAACTTGAGAAAATACAGAAGCGTTTTGTTTTCAGACATGAGAGATTAGGCACTGTAGTTAAAATCAATTACCATCAAATGTATGTATGCATTATTACAATAAAGATTTAAATTTTCAACAGAATCTTAAATTTCCACTTGTATTTTTTTATGTACTGCCTTCATATGAAGATAAACAGAAGCAAAGTTGAGGCTACATTCATAAGCTGTTCACAATAACAGCACTACTCTCTTTTCACAAAAACAACAAAAAGACACACAGAAGAAGTTGTCCAGTTCATCCAGGAATATGATATGCAGAAGTCCGAATGTGTGAGATTTTAGGCATCCTAACAAGTTTGATGAGGTAATATGTTACACTGTGGTTTACTGGTTTACTCCAGGTGACAAATTCCAGGAAAAGTTAACTTAAAAGCAAAATGCTTTGTGAAAAAAGGCACTTTGTGTCCTGTGTGATATTAGATTGCATAAAACAGGAACAATAATATAGCTTTTAGACAATTGCCATATATTATTTCTGGGGCTAAGTGCTAACAGTTTGGTCATAGTTTAAATCCATGTAAAATCTTGTGACTTTGATGTAAATTACAGTATCCAGGATTTCTTAATGTAGATGGGGTTTGTCTAACCGAAGTATCCGTGAAAGAACATAGCCACGCACAGGAGAATGATGCCGTTTATGTTGACAATGTTCCTCCAGAGAGGCTTCTCTGATGTGTCTGTGAGCTGTTTCTTCAATTCTGCCTCCTCCTCTGGACTCAGTTTTGGTGCTTTTGTCTCCTCCAGTCCACAGAAGCACATGAGTGCTTTCTTGCAGAAGCCTGGTTTCTCCTCAGGTTCTGGAATACGGGGAAAGACGTTTTTGTTTAAAAATAATTCAAGAAAAAAAAACTTGCCAACTCAAACACATCTTTAAAACAACTTTATCCTTAAAATACTTTCCCTACCAATTAAAATGTATATTTGAAATATTATCTTTATTTGAACTGTAAAATCTATTTGTGTTCTGGATACCTTCATGTTGAAATTTGTTGTCCTCTTCCTCATCATTAACCCAATTATCCGGGTCAATGTCCACTCTTTCCTCCGTACGGTTCCTCAGACTCCAGCACAATCGATACAGCTGGTAGAATAACACAACATACTCTGTGAGAAAAACTGTTTACAGTCCAGGAAAATGTTTAACTACAGCAGCAAAAACCATGCATTTTATTGGATTTAAGGAAACAAAGTAAATACAGTCTCTGCTGGCTTTGTACAAATATTAACAGGCCCCATTATTATAACACATTTTTCCTACAGTGCTGTGAAAATAACATTTGTTCCCTTTTAGATTTATTCTGTTCTTGCTTTTTAAATAAAATGTCATCAGATTTAGGCAGCCTAAATGTGAAAATATAATCTTGAAAATAACTGCTAACCAATACAGAACCCAAAGCCCTGTCTCTCATCTCATCTCCCCACATTTGTTGATTAATGGAAAAAATATTTTGGAAAATATTTTGTGAACTGGCAAGAGAAAAGAGAAACCTTCTGGAAGACGTGCAGCCTGTTATTTCTTGTATAAAACTATAACACAGCATTTTAGAAAAACATCAAAGCAAACGTCAAGCATGGTGGTGATAATGTGGTGGTTTAGGGTTGCTTTGTGGTTTTCAGGACCTTGACAATTTGCTGAAATTTATGTAGGCAGGTATTACTTTCTCTAGCAGAAAATCCTAAATGAGGGTTTGGGTTTCTACACCAGGACAGCAAGTGTATTTCTAAATGGCTGAATTATTATTATTTTTTTTTTGATTAGACTAGTTAATGTTGAGTTTGAAGCTAATGGAGCATGACCTTAAACAGGCCGATGATGCTTAAAAATCCTTCAGCATGGCTGAAATAAAACAAGTCTACAAAGAAGTGTGGAGTAAAATTCTTCAAAAGTTATGTAAAACGCTCATTTCCAGTTCTTTCAAACACCTATGGTAGTTGTTGGCACCGTAGGAGGGAAAACAATTTATTAGCTTAAGGGGCAAGTCATTTGTTCGCATAGAGCCAGTACAGTTTTTACCAATTTCTTCCATTAATAAAAATTTATTTGCCATTTGAAAGTTGTCTTTTGTATTCATTCAGGTTATTTTTAACATTCAGATATGTTTGATTATCAAAAATCAAAAACAGAAGAAATCTGTAAGGAAGTAAATACCTTTTTAAGACACTGTATGTTATGTTGCATCTGGTTTAACATGTTCTTCTGTCTACTTTGTAAGTGGGAACTACATGGCATGAAACCTAACTTTCTTTTGCTTTGTCATGCTAAAATGACTGTAAAATTAATAATAAGCTGAATATTATCCAACGATAAGTAAAAAAATACATTGGAATTTGTGCAGGGAGTTTATGGTCCATTTCTACTAAATGACGTTTGCAGTGGAGCATCTTCCTAAGTGCAATTACTGATTTAGAAAGTTTAACATAAGCTAGCCTTATCTCCCAGCTGTCACGTACATGCTTGTCATCGATGGGCTTGGTCATTAGGGAGACTCCAACTATGATGATGCAAGAGACAAGAAACAGGATCATCCCAAAGTAGAGGTAGTGCACTCCACAGATGATGTCAGGACAATTACTCGGGTTAACGCAACTCCCTGTCCCGTATGCAAATTCTGTGATCATCCTGGATAGTCCTATTGGCAGGCCAATGATGAGTCCATAAAAGGCACCCTGATAAAAAAGAAATAAGAAAGTTAACATGGAAAGGCTTTTAAAATAAGCTACTTACTGAGGTTTGCTTTACATCAGTACTTCTTATCAGTTATCTTGGAATGACTGCTGTAACAATAAACTTGGCTTGACACAGAAGCTAAAACAGGTTAAAAAAAACCTCACTGTCAAAAGATAACAAAATCCTCCCTCAATACCACATCTTCACCGGTTTATCTGACAGAAACTAAAACCAACTATTGTTCATTCTTGTAAATGACAGTATCCACATGTTTGAGTGGTGTTTGATCATAAAAGAGTCACTACAGAAGGCCTGGTGTTGATCCACAGCCGTGCAACTCAAATAGCTTTGTGAAATACCAAACGCCATAGGGTGCACAGTGTGTTAGAAGAAAGCCATGTTAAATCTTTTAAAAATACAAGAATAGCCTCATCATACATAGCGACCACTGATGGGTGTAATCAGACAAATTGTGGTGGCATTAATTGCATGTTTTTCAATCATTCTCTAGCATTAAACATGAGAAGATGTTTTATGGTTTACTTTGGCTTTCTTTTTGCTATGAGCAAAAATTACATGCACTAGAAAATATAATAATATGACAAATAAGACCTTGGTGGTTGAGCACTTTTCCCAAATCACAGGGCGGAGCATTAACCTACGAGTACCAACAAGGGTATAAGACTCTGGCGCTTATCCAGGTAATTAGCTGGTAAAAGGTCCCTACATCCACCAGTCCATGAGAGAAGCCAGGGAATCTTTCTCCATGAACACACTTTCTGTGAAAACCTCCAAATGCAGGTGTCTAAGAGGCATCCTGATCCGATGCCAGAAGCACTTTAGCTGACCCCTTTAGATTAGGAGCAGCAGCTTCTTCTCCAAGCATTTATGTTGCCAAAAGCAACATTTCTATTACAACAACTCTGAACTAAAAGGAAACTCACAGTTTCATTAACTCTTTTGCAAAAGATGGCGAGCAAGAAGACAGCAGCCACAGGTGGAGTAAGATAGCTGGTGATTGACTGGATGTAGTCAAAGAGTTGACCACTCTGGGCTGACTGCACCACAGGGATCCAGGCTATGCTTATTCCAATCAGGACCAAGATAAACACCCTGCAAAGTTAAAATAAATAAAGAGCCACGGAGGTCAGAAATGCAAATAGTAATCATAATAGCACAAATTCAAACAGTTTTACCTGCCAGCAATCATCAGTTCCCTCTCTTTGGCATTACGACGGACCTTAGTATAGATGTCCATGGTGAAGAGAGTACTAGCACTGTTAAAAACTGAGGTAAGGGAGCTCATTAGAGAGGCCATCATCACAGACAGCATCAAACCCCTCAGACCTAGAGAGACACAGATAAAAGTAGAAGAAAGTGAGAAGAAACTAAACTTTGGGTTCAGACTGTAAGACAATATTCTTAATCCACCTACCTTTGGGCATAAGCTCCAACACCAGTTTGGGATAGGCAACGTTGCTGCATCCTACACTAGCTCCACAGTGTCGTTGACATTCATTTGGGTCCACACATGCTACCACATCTGAGTTACATGTTTTAAAAAAATTGTTTAAGCTTTACAAGTGTTATTTGTCAGTTCTTTTCTTTTTAAGTCCTCACAAAATACTTGAAAACAATGAAACACACACCAGGATACAAGATTCTGCTTATCATTCCGGGAAACACCATGAGAAACATTGGCAACAGCTTCAGGTAGCCACACAAAATGCAACCTCCTTTAACATGAGAGAGACTCTTGGCTGAGAGGCAACGCTGGACAATCACCTGCAGAAAAAGATCTCGCATTGAAGGCAAGTAGGTATTAAATATAATCACAAAAGCAAACTAAGATTATCAATACTGCTGTGATACTTAATGCTTCCAAGTTTTAAAGGAAAATATCAAGCAATTTAGCAGAGCTGTTGCTGGCTTACTTCATTGTAGGCTGTTCGCTCAAAAGAATTAAAAAGCAATTTGAATAAATTGTATTGGATTGTGGCAAAAATGCCTGTAAATGTATAACCATTGCTGTGAATGCCACATTAAGTGAGCAGTAAATGGACAATTTCGTATTGATGATTTTAATCTGAGGCAAATGGTTCTTTTGAGATGAATCGTTCAAATTGAGCCATTAATCAATAAATGACTATGTTGGAAAAAGAACATCTAAGTAAAGGTGATACTCATAGTGAAATTAGGGTAACGTCTATAAGATGCACTGAACATTTCTTATCTTTTGTTAGCAAAAGAACACCATAGCAGATGTGGCAATTGACAGGCATTAGATTGCACAATATGCCCACTGACCTACACCTATGTAGGGATTTCCATGAGTATGTCATTACTTTTAAATTGATTGCACAAAAAGCACTTTGACCATTTTGACAGATAGTGGGTATAATCACATTTAGTTTGTTTTACATTTACTGTCAGATCAAAGCAAAAACAGGATGCTAGTATTTGTAAACTGAAAAATCTGTGTCTAGGCAACTACAGGTTCCAGAAATCGCATGAGGTTAGCAAAATATTTGTGAAGTAATAGCAATTCAGATCATGGATCATGATTTTACTCTGAAGGGTTGTTATATGACTTGGCTCTTCACTATCAGCAGGCAACCTAAGACCGCCTCAGTGATTCTGTTCAAAACAGGCGAGATAAAAAGAGCGTGAATACAACAACAGTTATGTAAAAATCAACTGGATGTGTTTATGGCTTTAGATTGTTTCTGGTATGTAGTAAAACCTGTTAGTGAGTCAGTGGAAGTACAGTATCCACACAGTCAAAGGTAGAGTTTGTATTTTTTACTGACCTGATCTGTGCACCAGTACCAGGTAGCCTGAATGGTGAGTCCAAACACCAGGCCAGGCCAAGGCAAGTCTCCATTTATTGGATCTCTGAAAATGTGGAAGGCGTCTGACCGAGGCTGGTAGCACTTTTCGCTGATGTTACGGGTGACTGAGGGAATTGCAGCCATGTAGTCATCATGGAACCTTTCATAGCCCCCCACTTCATTGAAAGCTGAGGATGAATGGAGGTTGTACTGAGTCTTACTCTTCCATTTCTCAATAATGTGGCAATAAAACCATTTGTGGGTGCAAGGTAATATGATAAATAAGGATTATTGAATATTACCAAAACCCATGAGAATGAAGGATCCAATAATCATAATGATGGTCTGTAAGGTGTCTGTGTATATCACTGCCGCCAGTCCACCTGAGTTAAAACATAACGTTAGCATTCTGTAAAGTTTTTTACAAAGGTTTATCTACTAGAGAGCATAAGGTTATCTTGCATTCAGGTAACTTATTTTACTGCTTGTCTTGTAAGTTATGCTTAGGTGTGTTCAGTGTTGCAGTGGAGCAACTTAGGGCTATTTGAGGCTTATCACAGTCCATGGGTAATTAACCAGCAACAAACCACTGATAAGTCAGGAAAGGAGTTTTTTCTTTACGCGTGTTTCCAGATCTCTGCAGCACATGTGACCTCGAGAGGACTTTACCCTCACTCAGGTAAAGTTTCATTTCCATAAATAAGACTTTTTTGTAGGCTGAGTTTATGAGGAAAATATTGATCTCTAAAGAAAGAGTAAATGTCCTCCTGAGTACAGACCTGTGACGGTGTACAATGCGGTTATTGCCAGTAGAGCGATAACAGCAACATAGATATTCACTTTAAGGGCCTGCTGGATAAAAATGGCACCAGAGAACATGTCTGCCTGGTGGGGAGACAGAAAACATGTTTTCCTTTAATTTGTTGCATCCATTGTTGAAAGGCAAAGGTTTAAAGGAACAAACTTACAGAGATCTTCGTGAAGATGTAGAGGAAGAGGGAGAGCACAGAGAGATAGATGCGAATTCGCTGTCCTCCAAACCTCTTCTTCAAGTACTCAGGCATGGTGACAATCTAGACATATCAAATAATACTTTGCTTTTTTAAGGCCCAACAACTATAATAGATGCACTTTGAAACAGAAAATAAGACTGTTGTGTTACCCCAGCTTTGATGTAGATTGGCACAAAGAGCCATCCTAGAACGACGACAATAATAAGAGCCTGGAACACACAAAAATCCCCAAAACATGGAGTTCATCAAACACAAAGAAACAGCTTTTTTTTCCAACTTCTGCAAAACAAAGGTTTTTTTTAGATTATGCTCATATCGGAGATATCTTATCTACTTGTGAAGGTGACAGAAAATAATACTCACATTCCATTCAAATCCACCAATGGCTATTCCAGCAGCCGCACCAGTACCGGCGATCCCTACAAAGTGGCCGCTGCCAATGTTGCTGGCAAAGAGCGACGCTCCGATCTGTAAAAAAATTTTGGTTTCATTTACAAAGGGATGACACAACAGTTACTAAATACCAGATGATTTGCTTCACTAATGAGCACTCATAAAACAAAATGTTACATGAATAACCTCTTGAGTACACAGTATCTAAGACACAGGTTTTGATAGGAAACTGAATAATCTTCATTGCTAAGATTTATGTATCAGAGAAACATTATTTTATCTTTACATTGCAGATGAAAACAATATAACACACAGGTCTGTCTAAACAAATAAATCTGAATTTAATAAAGTAGTTGTCTAAATAATTAATCATCATTAATTCTTCACAGACAGACACAATATAGTTCACGCTTTAATTTTTGTTAGTTTCAAGTTTTACATATGTTGTGCCCCCAGCCAATGGAGAAACATGAACTGAAAAGTACACAAAGAAGCTGGTAAAAAACAAACAAAAAAACTCTACACAGGCTTAAGCTGTTCTGTTAGACCAACCCAGAAAGGAGGAGTCACAGCCAGAATCCCCGTGATCCCTGAATAAAACTGTTCTCCAAGCTCCATCTCATTATCTTCCACATGACTCTCAATAGTGGGGCGGACAGAAAATACAAGTCTTGTGTTATCCCGGCCTTGATGTAGATTGGCATAAGGAGCCATCCTAGAGGCAAACGTGTAAATGTCCGACTTGCTGGCAAGCTGGACTAATTCTTCAAACTTGGATCTAGAGTTGACTACAATCTCACGTTCAAGTATCCGCCAATCGAGAGCAACCAAAATTAAGTATGATCTGATGCCCAACGTTCATGCAGAAGGGGGTGATTAAGATAAACACTTCTTGAAAATTTTCTTTCGGAGCTTCTGCAGAAAGGCATCTGAGCCAGAGAGTTTCCAGCAGAAACTCTAATCACGTTGAGTGAAGCGGCTTCTTCCCTTCCTGCCTAAGAGAAGACACAGGAATCGCAGTATTTCACATCTTCCCTGTAGCTAATACTGAGAGTAGCCGCCATGTGTTTTTTTTCATACCCACAACGTTGGCCAGACCGGGCAACTCCGTCACATAACCAGGGCCTTTTGGACCTCGCGCTTCAGAAAGGTTCATATAAGAGGTGTTGTTTGGGCAGAGAAAATTAGTTTAAGATGAAATTATCAAAATATTTATTTTATTATGTTTTACTTTGTTTGTGGTGCGAAAGCTAAACTATTTTGAGTGCTAGCAGGGTATCTGAACAGGCCTCTCAGTCTTGAGGCCAGTTATTTGTTCTGTGTTGTATTTTGAAGTTGATATAAATGGTTTTTAATGAGTGGTTTTAAATAGATTGGCCATAATGCACAGTCATCGATCATTTCTTAATCTATATATTAATGGTTTTTCAAGTACATGTGAACTAAAAGGGTTGGTAAGTAAGCTGCTTTCCTTATAGCTACTTGTTACCAAAACCGCTAATGCTAGCACAGGTAAAGTCAAACATGCTGTGTACACAGAAGTCAGAATTTCCGACCTCCACGGAAGAAATTTCAACTGGAACACCCGCGAAAGTCGGAATTACAATTTGGAAAGTCTGGGAAACACAATCATACCAGTCTTCCACATTCAAGATGGCTGCTACTGACAATAGTAGTTAAACGTTCTTACTGTTACTGTTTTTAGCAGTTCTTTAATATTCATGCAACATTTAGTCAGTCGTACATGTACTACTTTTCAGTATTCAGAAGACATGATGTTTCAACACTGTTTATATGCGTGAAATGCTGAGTAGAACAGTGTTATTGTCACTGTTATTGTTGTAACACTGCTGTTACAGTTGCTAGCAATAGGAACAGAAACAAGCAGGAAACTGAAACGCTACAACATGGAGATAACTTAAACTCCGACTTTTCAGCTCCGACTCCTGATGTTAATGGAACGCAGCATTACATATGACTGGTCACCATCGTATGAGAGTCAATCGACATTCCTTGTCGCCATTTAAGTAGTCCATTACTGCATGTGAAGGCTAGTTAAAATGTTAAGAATCAATTCTCTTAAAAAAAGGCTATTAGTTTCGAATGCAGAAAATATTTCCTTAAGTATTATTTTTGCTAAACGGGGATAGCTAATTAAACATCATTAAGAATCAATTAGTCAAAAAGGTTGTTTTCTAATTCAGCACATCATTCTTCAGATATCATTTTAAAACAATGTTCTTATCTACTCTTCTGGTTTTGCATTGTGACTCGTTGTTTAAAGACATACAGCAGCTAATTTTTGTACTTAATTGGTTCTAAGAATCATTTTAGAACAAATTAGTTTTGGAACTAATTCGTTCCAAAACTGATTTGTTCTCATTTCCAGATTCCTCAAGATAAACCTTTGTTCTCAAACACAGATAACACTGAATGATGATGTTGCATCATTTTATTATGGTATTCAACCATTTTTAATGAGTTTCTAATTTCTTTATTTGTACATAGTTTATTTGTTTTCTTTTTTCCTTTATTTTGCTGGTTAGCTTTAGAGCAATTGTTCTCGCAGAGTAAAGAGTTTGTTAACTGAAATATGTTTAACTTGGAGTTTAATTGTTTGTGTTAATAAATTCTTATATTCTATTGAGTTTTTGTGAATTTATTCCATGTGTGTAGAGAGTTTGCTGTTCAGTAATGCCAGTGCTCGAATCTCTCTTTCATCCATTGTCCTAAAACAACTGCAATATTGGGCTGATATTCCCAGGACAATACTAGACAGGTCGAATGGTTATTTAATTAAATAATTAATAATATACACACAATGACTGCACAAGAAAACAAGAGCAAAGAAAATATTTTTAGTACAGAAATGATGGGAAACTGAAATGTTTGTCATTGTACTGTAGTGTATATGCATTTAATATTTGGCTCTGACTCCTTTTGCATGCATAACTGCATGAAAAGAGTGTGGCACAGATAAGATTCTACTGAACCACATAATTTATTTAGTTTGGTCACGTTTACAGGAATATATTCATTATTTTGCTTTCTGTCTCCACTCTTGCTTCCACTTTGCAAATATAGGTTTTGTTGCAAAGTTGCCTAAGTGCTGAGCATTTTTCTGCAAACCCCTCCTGTTTTTTGTTTTTCCTTTCTTCTGTCTAATTGTTCTGTCATAGGCCTCAGTTAGCATTTACCATGCTAAGGCCTGTGCAGTTACAGATTTAGCTCTTTTTGACAATTTCTACTATCACTGCATATTCAGACCTCAAAAAAGATCTTCTCCACCCCACAAAGGCAGTGGCACCCACATTGTTTAGAAATTGGTTTATAACCATTCTAAGATTGACTTACAGCACAAATTATTCCCTTAAGATCCCTATAGATGTTTTGTAGTTTTTAGAAATTAGTTTGGACACACCAAAATGCTTACAACTGAAAATGTTCTGCTTTCAAAAAATTTTTCAAAATTGTGGGTGATCAGTACTTTCAGTGAATCTCACCAGTCTGATCTTTGTTGCTTCTTACCCCCTAATTAATGTGAGCTAAATGGATGACCAAATTTTCATACAGCAATTTGGCAATAATTTTAAGGAATAAATGCCATATTTTTATTTATCTAACTTGTATAAGCTTGGTAAGGAGACAAGACTTTGTTATTGTACCTATTTTCCACCACAACTGTAGTAGTAATGTTAATAATTGTATATTTGCAAGGTTGTTGCAAAACTAGCCAAATATTTGCAGTTCTAAACTTTTTCTTATGTTGTGGTAAGATACCCACCGGCCACCACACCATACTCCTTCCTGCAAGGAAGAAGCCACCCACAGTGGATCGATTGGTGCGGACCATAGCCTGTAAAATGACAAGGGAACATCTTAGCAAATACATAAATCTATGAAAAACACACTGTTCTATTTCAACTCCATGTTAGTGACTGTATTTATGCTACCTTCATTCAGCAGCACAAAACCCAGGGATAATACTGTTTGTTTAATGTAAAAGTTGTTTGAAATGAACTATTTGTGCACCAGGTTGCTGATTAAGGTATAAAATACAAAGAGTGGAGATTTTCAGGATACTCCTTTATGTTTCAGTCCAGTGAAAGGCAAACCATATAAGAATTGCAACACATCTGTTATTTGTTGCAATTTGCTTAAATACTTTACAACAATTCATAGCTATAGAATTGTAGATGAATCAGAGGAAAAGGCTGTAAACAAACAGTTTGCAACACTCACCCATATTCCCACAGCCAAAACAACCAGAAAGTAAATGACAATAACAGAGATGTCTGCCGGATTGTTGATAACATTTGTGGATGATTCATTGCTTGTGTTTCTTGAAGTGCGAGAGAATCCAAAATAATCCCAGTCCATTTTGCTCAGTGGAAGTGTAGGACAGAAATGCTGGAGTAGTCAGTCCACTGTGACTGAAACACACACACAACACTTACCTTTATATGTTTTCCTTCTGTGTGTGTGTGTGTGTGCGTGTGTGTGTGTGTGTGTGTGTGTGTGTGTGTGTGTGTGTGTGTGTGTGTGTGTGTGTGTGTGAGAGAGTGTATAGGTGTGACAGAAAAAGGGAGGGGCAGGGCTGGTTAATAGTACAGGTGGAAAGGGGGAGAGGGGTTAGGGAATGGGGATGATTGCAAGAAAAAAACTTTACTTGTAGGTCAGTTTGTTATAAATATTAATGCTGCAAAATGTATAAATTTTCTGGAAATAATTCTTTTAATCATCAACCTTTAAGGAAAGTAATTCCACTGTTGTTCTTGTAGCCATTTCTTCTGTATTCTTTCCTCTTTTTGTTAATCACTCTTGCACACATCTGGTTCTTGCATCATAGCTTTTCTTAAACATAAAATATCATAGATAATTAAACAAATATCCAGCATGTGTTAACCGAATTTTAAGTTTTCTAAATAAAACAACAAAAGGAGTAGAAAGTAGTGAATTATAGCTTCTTATTCCACAAAACTGAATACATATTAGTAATATTGTATGCATATATATATATATATATATATATATATATATATATATATATATATAT
>JAHUTJ010035346.1:0-12331 GCA_036250325.1 Characodon lateralis
ACTTTGAAGAACCTAGAATATAAGACATATTTTCAGTTGTTTCACACTTTTTTGTTCAGTATATAATTCCACATGTGTTAATTCATAGTTTTGATGCCTTCAGTGTGAAGCTACAATATTCAGTCATAAAAATAAAACTCTTTGAATGAGAAGGTGTGTCCCAACGTTTGGTCTGTACAGTATATATATATATATATATATATATACATACATACACACACACACATATTAGGGGTGTCAAATTATCGAGTTAATTGTGATTAATCAATTACAGTCATGCTTAGCGCGTTGTTTTTTTTAATCGTGTTAATCAAATTTTTAGTCTCCAACTCTACTATTTCTGTATGAGAGTTCCCTTTTTATGAAGTCTGTTTTTTATGCATTGGGCTTCTTGCGCTTGAGTTGTTGAGGGTGGAAAACAATGGTCAGTCACACCCTGAAGTGGACATTGATTGGCTGTCATGGGTTTGTATGTGCTGATAGGCTGAAGTGAGTAGCGGAGAAGAGACTCGAAAATGAAGGAGCATGTGAGAGTTGTCGGTCCAATGAATGGGAAATTTACATTCCAAAAACACCCCGACGGCACCATTGATAAAGGTAGAGTGATATGCCTTCTTTGTAAGGAGTTTGCTTACCAGGCCGATAAATATAGTGGAAGACAAGGGATTAACAGAGGTGTTGCAAAATGCATCCAATGACCCATCATACAAGCCACCGTCCAGGTCGACACTGACGACCAAAATCGGCAAGATGTACGATGGTGAACAGAAAAACAAACTTGAGATTTTGGTCAAGGACTCGCACAACTATGTTGCTATAATCGGAGATCATTGGACCTCAGCTGGCAATCACAGCTATTTGGGAGTGACTGGACACTTTATTGATGGTGAGTGGAACCTCAACTCATTTGCACTGACCATCATGAAAACAGAAACCAGGCACTTTGCTGATAAATGTGCCAAACAGTTCCTCAAGGTTGTACATGACTGGGGAATTGAAAACAAGATATCCACCATTGGTACAGCAGCAAACATGCTGGCTGCTATGAGAGCCCTTCCATACGAGCACATCGCCTGCAATGCTCACATTCTCCAGAGGACCATCACGGTCTGCCTCGATAGTAGTGGGTTTGCCAGTGTACTGGCAAAGTGCTGCAAGATTGTTGGCCATTTTAAACAAAGCCCTGCGAGTACCACAGAACTTAACCAGCAACAAGTAGCACTTGGGAAAAAAGAGCGAGCAACTTGTGATGTACCGACCAGGTGGAATTCGACACTAGCAATGGTCTCACGCCTCCTACGCAACCGAGAGGCTGTCCGGGCTACATTGGACCAACAGAACCACAGATTGGTCATGCCAAACGAAGCTGAGTGGGGGAAACTGCAGAGGCTGGAGGTCCTGCTTGAACCATGCAGGTAAGCCCAAATAAACACGTTGATTTTAATCAAAAACTATTGTCACGTTAGGTAGTTACATTTCAGAACAATTAAATTGGAAATCAGTGACACTTTAGTTTAAATATCCAGCTAAGTTTATTTTTGCAAACTTATCCACCTCTGCAGGTATTTGACTGAGCTGCTGGGTGGTGAGGCCTATGTCTCTTGCTCTGTAGTGCTGCCTGCTTTTCGCCATCTGGACCGTGTCATGGACATCACTGATGATGATCCAGCCTATGTGGTAAAGTTCAAGAACGCATTCCAGAGGGACCTGGCAGCACGGCGAGCTGATGCTAATGAGACATGGTTCAAGTTGGCCACAGCACTGGATCCACGTTTTAAGGATTTGAAATGTCTTCCAAGAGAAAAGAGGGAACAGGTAAAGACTATAAGGATAAGCTGGATGAAAGAGTGCAATTTATCAAAAACAAATTAATTTATATAGCACTTTTCACACATAAGAAATGCGACACAAAGTGCTTCATAAAATAAAACAAATAAAAAAAACCATCTACTGCACTTAGTCTTAATGATAATCATTCACTCAACCATCTATTAATTAATTAATTCATTTAGGTGTGGACCAGTCTGGAGAACATGCTCCAAGCAGCAGAGCCCAGAAGAGAAGCTACTCTCCAGCCCTCCACAGAGTATAATGAACCAGCTCAGAAGAAGAGGAGGAGCGTTCTCCTGCTAGGGTCTGACTGACTCAGAAGAAGATGGAATGATGTCTGGAGCGCTGCAGCGCTACAGAGGAGAGCCCAGCATCAATATTGATGACTGTCCCCTGCAGTGGTGGTATGCTCACTCAGGAGCCTATGGAAAGCTGTCAGCCCTAGCACGCAAGTACCTGGCCTCCCCGGCAACCTCCATACCTTGTGAAAGACTGTTTAGCCTTGCAGGCCACATAGTACAAAAGAAAAGGGCAGCCTTGCTCCCAGAAAATGTGACCAAGTTGATCTTTCTCAGCGACTGGCTGAAGAAGAAATAAGAGGCATGAGGTCAGCAAAGCTGCTATGTCCTCTGCCTACTAGAAGTGATTGTTTCAGCACTTTATTTTTGTTATGAACAATTATTTTTGGTGTGCTTGCTTACAGCATTGTGATTGATAGGTCTGTTTAATTTATTTTGTTATCTGAAGCAGAGGAAAAGCAACCAGTTCAGTGTTCAATAATTTTATTGTTCATAAAAGTGTTCTTGCCATTTTATATGTTAACTTACAGCATTTTATATGGACCTGATGTTTTCATTTTTAAATTATTTGGAAATTCCAAAAAAAAAGAGCTCAGCAATATTTCTGCCCTAGTGACAGAAACTACAGGTTGAAAGCAGCACTTGGGACTAGTCTCAAATACAGCAGAATGTAAATGGCTAAAACTGCATCTGTTCAAAACAATAAATTACTTTATAAAACCACTTTTTTGTTATATATCAATCTTTTGATCTACAATAATGTAACAAATTTAAATTGAAATATCTCAACCAAGTTAAGGGCCTTTCTCAGCAATTTTTAGGTGAGATTAAAAAGGAGATTAATTAGATCAATTAATTACAGATCATGGTTAATTAATCTATCAATTTTTTAATCTACTGACAGCACTAATATATATATATATATAATGTGTGTGTTGTTACTCTCATCTGTGGCCCCCACGAGATCTCTCTATCTCAGCAAAGTCCGAGCTCAAACTAATTAAAATGTATCAATATTTTACTTTACTGCAGGCTGTCTGTATAAGGCAGAAATCAGAATCACTTGACAATGTGTAGAATATATATATATATATATATATATATACATTTCAATTGTTAAAGAACTGCCATGTATGAAACAATGATAAACCATTTTCTGATGCATAACTTTTCATCTTCAGTTTTCGTCTTTTCTTTTGAACAAAGAAGTTATTGTTCTCTGCATTGTGGTTAAGTTTTGATTTCATTTAAATTAAAAATTTACAAGTTTGGTTGTTTTCGCAATTTTTTTTTAAAAAGTCTGTAGATGCTAAGTGATTTATTGTTCATCCTGTTCTAATACAAGCGGCGTTTTTTTTATGTCTGTGCACCACCTGTGTAAAATCTCCCAGTCCATTAAATCGAACGCACCGATCTCCCTGGCAACCGCTCTGTTTCAGGGGTAAGCGCGCATGCGCTCTCGTGTAGTGTATGTGAAATCTCTGGTCGTAAGCGGTGTTTTCGAGCTGTACTGTGTTGCTGAAATTCAGCAAAATAACATGAAACACAACTAGTTACTCCAGATTTGCTTTTAACTGGGGTATTTAGCAGACAGACATTAAACGTAGCGGTGCTCGTTTTAACCGCTGGCCGTTCACTAAAGCCTCGAGCTCCGAGGGGAGAGAAGCAAAGCAGGAGCACTGAGGCTCCATCAAAGCAGAACAGTTCAGAAACTATTTGGAATGAAGGGAAAAAAGTTCGATTTATAAACAGATTAAGTCATATTTTAGACTGTATATTGGTGATCTTCTTTGTGTGCTCGTGAATTTTTGCAGCCGTAATTGGTTCTGGATGACGGCTTCATAGCAGACATCCGTTCCTCCCTCTTACCGGCGCACAATCTTTTAGTGGTACGCAGTACCGGACTGTGCCCTCTCACTTTCACCCTGGTCTAAGGTGACCGTATTTGGAACAGTTCATAATACATTTTTTTTTTTTTTTTAAATGATCACAGATCCAGCTGAAGAAAAATAACCCCAGCGGATGATGCTGCCACCATCATGCCTCGCAGTAGGCTCAAATATTTTTGGCTGTTTGTGCCAAACATGCCTTTTGAAACTGCGGCCTCAGAGTTCCAGGTTAGTTTCATTGCACCGTAACACATTCGACCATAAGGTTTTTTGGGGGCTTTTAGCCAGGCCGGGGTGTTTGGCAACCCTACTCCTTAGTCCAGACATATGAACACTTTGCTGTCACATGTGAAACCAAGGCAGCAGTTTTTGGAAACTCCTGCAGCTCCTTGCTGCCGGCCTCCGGGCAGCTTTCATGACCAGTTTTAGTAACATATACACTACCAGTCTTCACTTTATTTTTATTCCTACCCCTGGTAAATCCTTCAAGACTTCTGGAAAACCATTTCAGGCGTCTACCTGCCAAGAGTGTGCAAAGCAGTAATCAAAGAAAAAGGGGGAATCCAAAATGTGAAGAATCTAAAATATAAAAGGTGTTTAAGATGTTTCGAGTTTGTTTATAATTGTTTATATACTTCTGCTTAACAGTTTTGATGTCTTCACTATGCATCCACAATGTAGAAGGTAATAGACATAAAGAAAACTCATTGAATGACAAAGGTGTGAACAAACAATTGACTGGTACTCTATTTTCTCAAACATTTTCAACAAACACTGACTTTAGCTTTAGATGAATGACGTCAATTTGGAAGTCAGGTAAATCCAACAAGTGCAGCTGAACGTTCAGGTTCATAAAATTCAATATGCTAGAAGGTAGGTGTGCATCCAACATGAACGATGACAAAAAAATTAATGATTAATGATTAGTTACTACAGACATGGAAAAAAGGCCATTTAATCAGATAAATCTAATTCATTTAATCATCCTAAACACCCTAAAAATCTAAATGTGAGGGCAAAGTTTGTCCAAAGCTTTTCATTCAAAGGGGTTGGGTCTGAAATAGATAATTACCTTTTTAACCACATCCTCCTCCTCCTGCTTCTTCTCGTAGTGGGAGAAGTCATCAAAGATGGAGGTGGTGTGTTTGTACTGGGCGATTATCTTCAGCACCTGCTTGGCCTTTTCCAGAGGAACCTCCTGAGTGTCCCGTGAGTTGGTGACTGGCTTGTTGTCGTTGTTCTCCAGGCGGATGTGGCGCAGCTGGCTGTTAGGCACATCCTTAACAAACAACCAGTTCACGTCGAACTTGCCCTTCCACTTGTCCTGGGCCCAGACTCCAGCGCTGGTCCCGTAGTCCACAGGGGAGCGCATCTCCGCCACGCCGCAGAAGTGACCGCTGCCGTTGACGCTGAACAACAAGTAGACGGGACCTTTGGAGTTCATGGCTCTGTAGGCTGCGTCCAGGCGCTTGTTGCCGTGCTCCGTGCTGCACCAGATGGAGTACTTGATGGAGCGGTGGATGTCGTCCTCAGAGTAGCTCTTGATGATGAACACGCGGCCGGTTTTTAAGTTCCAGTCAAAATCCTTGGGGTTGTAGCTGTGCGCTGCTCGCAGCTTCTCCAGAACAGGGTGGGACTCTGATCCTGGTTCTGCAGGAACAAATCCAGCAACTCCTCCGTTCCCTACACCGCAGCCGCCGTTTGAGGAGCTGCTGCTGTCCAGGCTTCCCCCACTATAGCACAGATTGCGGTTGCGGGGTGCTACCCATCTGGTCTGAGGTGTGGGAACGGAGTTGTGATTCTGGTAAGACTGTGGAGGTCCTGGAGGAGGAGCTGGCATGGTCATCTGCTGAACAAGGGACTGGACAGACTGCAGGGACTGCTGTAGAGGAGGTATGAGGCTGGCAGTATGGGAGTGAAGATGGGACGGGTGCTGCTGGTGGTGGTGGTGGTGGTGGTGATGGTGGTGGGGTAGCGGTGGGACCATCTTGGCAGTGGTACCTTTGTTATCCCAAGTATCAATGTCCATGCTGTGTTTGATGGGAGGTGGAGGCAGCATTCCTCCAGCAAGAGGAATTCCAGGCTTGTTCTTTGCCTTTTGCTGCTGCTGCTTGGCAGGTTTACTGGCAATAGCCGCCCACGAAGCGGGCTTCTGAGGGGGCATTCCAACTTGCGTGCCACTGTTGCCTGTGGCAACGGCTGCAGCTACACCACCTCCAATCACAGAGCCTGAACTCTTCACACCTGAGCCACTACCTGTCACATCACCCCCTATTTTTAGACCCAGCATGCCCTGCTCCAGGCTGTTCATGCCTGGAGCTTTGCTCAGGGTGTCGCTATGGAAACCTGTTTGACCATCAGGGACTAATGTGCCCCCTAGAGAGCTAGGAGGGTAGTTGTAGCTGCCCCCATAAGCCGAGCTCTGAGTCTGCTGGCCCTGAGACCCACTGGTTCCCCAGGCTGAGAACGCTGGGTTCTCTGGGAAAAAATTAAACCTGTGAGGGTAAATGTTGCTGCTTACCCCACCAGGTTGCCCAAACACTGTGTCAGGCATGAAGTGGTGGTCTCCATTACTAAGAGGGGCATAGGGGGCCAGGTAGGGAATCGGTGGGTCACCTCCTGTAGACCAAGGAGCCTCATTGAGAGGATAAGGAAATCCAATAGAGGGGGCATAATAGCTGGACAGGTAGGGGTCTGTCATGGATTGATAGCTGTTATTCTATAGAGAAAGACAGATTCAAGATATTATCAGGCAAACGAAAACAAAACAGGTTTATTGTCAAATATTTTTTTAATGTCCCTCTGTAATGCATACCTGACTGGACTGGCTAGTGAGATACGGCTCAAAGTCATTATCATGCACAGAGTCCTTCTGGTGGAGGGAGCCATTCTGCACTGAAACTGGAAAGACTGCAATAAAATCAAACTACTGTCAAAACCGCACACCATCATTTACATAAACCTCCAACCAGGAAAATGAAGCCATGTTAATTATGAGCCCAACCATGACAGATCATGGTACATGACGTAAATATGACTTCACATGACATCATCTGCACTAAAGGTCAACAGCAGAAAGTTTGCACTTTGAATATACAAATGCAGATTGAACAACTATCCAGCAACAATGAAAAACTGTCAAAATATAAAGACATTTTTACTTGGTAAAGTTCAAGGGGTAAAATGAGATCATTTGAAATAGATGAAACCACTCTTGTTTTCTTCTTAACTATGCCTCAAACAATTAGGGAAAGAACAGATTGTGAGATGTCAGAACTCTGTTGGCTTCTGGAAGGTTAATTCACAACCTTTAGGATAAAAGGGTTCCTTAAAGAAACACCTTAAACACACTACTGCATTGTTTGGTGTCAGTGGAAAATCAAAAGAAATCTGCCAAGATATCAGAAATAGAGTTATGGATTTCCACATCTCTGACTCACCAATACGCCTGAACACATCCATCTGTTCAAGTCTGGATGTTAAGAAATGTTCTTATACATATGAGCTGTTTATCAGTATGCTTTGTTTTAATTCACAGCGTCGTGTTGCAAATTATTTAGGTGCCTTTGATTATATTGCTGTACTTGAGCCAATTATCAACCTTTAACACCAACCCCTTCTAAAATCTCTGCCCAGCTCTGGTCAGGAGGCAGGTGTGCATTGTTTAGTGAATGTGTGTGAGGAACACCTGTCTTGCAGGAAACCATCTGTTACCTTTGCTTGCATCTTGTCCTTTCGATGTCTTCGCGGCGATATTAAAGAGAGAGAAAACACAGACATTTTGTTTAGGCCACGTTTGCACATTTTACAAGCTTGAGATCCAGGTACGCATTTTAAGCTGAATTCTGGGACGAATATTAAAACCCCGGCAGCGGTGAGCAGGTAGATGGCCACTGGAAGCCGGGGTCCGGGCCTTGGTTGGCTCCCAGCAGATGATTTTAGCAGCTAACGTCTCCTCTTCTCTCTCTGGGCTAAATAGTTTCCTAGCTGTGGCTCCACAGGGGGACCCATAGGTCAGTTAACCTCTCTAACCATTAAATTAAATAATAATAAAAAGTAAGATCCTGTTTTCACTGCTCACCTGAGGGTCAATGCTAGCGGCAGACATCATTCATCCACCAGGTGTGGTGTTAAGACTGCAGCCCCGACAGGACGAGCGGTGTGAGAGCTACGGTGAGGCTTCTTCTCTTCCCTGCTAGCAGCAGCTGTTAGCCGGACTCTCGACTCGGCTCGCCGGTTCTAGTCGTGGCCCCGCTGGCAGGTCGCTCCGCCCTGTCCACATTAATCCAGCCGGGCTTTAGTCCGCTTCGAGTCCCTCAAAGCTAAACTAGACCAGCTCCGGTGGCCTCACAGCTCACTTGGCCCCCAAACAGCAGCTACTTCCAGTGCCTGAGGAGCGGAAATGACGTCACTGAGTCACGTGACTGCGCATCGGCAAAATCAAAGAAGACGAATCGAGACGAATGCTTTCAGAATTATATTTTAAATTAAATTCTTGGTTAAAATATATTTAACACTATATTTAAAAAAAATAATACATTTAATAAATGTTTTTTACGTTTTATTTGAAAGTTGCTTCAGGTAGAAAACGTAAGAATAGTTTGAAAACAAAAACGTAAAACAATGTTCTTACAGCAACAAAAACTTTTATCCAACTTCATTAAAAAGAAAATTCTAAAATCTGCTGTCAGTGGCAGTTTTTGCTTTAATGACGCCCTGGAAAAAAACGTCTTCTGTGCCCCAACAATGAAGGAAAGGTGGCCCTAGATCCAAATCTAAACATTGAAAATGCTATGTTTGTATTTACACAAGTGAAAATAAAGGTTTTGTAAATCTCAAAGTGTGTTTTAAATAATCTCTTTGCAATGCAAAATACTTCAGGTCAGGTTTGACCAGCCTGACCATTTTAGATTTGGAGCTAGAGATGATCATATGCATTTCTGATTCCTTAAACCAATGCGATAGCCCTTTTACTGAAGCATCCAATTAAAAGCTGCAAAGCAGATAACAAATGTTCCTAGCCACATACCAGCCCACCTGTTGATATTATAGACAGTATTGACCAGTGACTGTAAGGGAGATATAAGGTTTGTGTGTAATCAGCATGTGTTGTAAGAGAGTTCATAATACACATAATCTGAACAATCGGGCCTTTAGATTTTGAATACAAGTGTCCCGAGAACGAAGCCTTGAGGAACCCAACAAGGGATCTTTGTTTGCCGTGATTTACTATTGCCAAATGACATAAAGTAGCCTCAGTCTACCAAGTAAAATTCAAAATAAGGTAACAGAGCCAGACACTTTAATTTTCAGACAGAAGCTGAGTTTGTAGCCTTCAAAGCTTTTCATATTCAAATGAAAAACTTGGATGTGAAACTCAGGAAGACTGAATCATCTATTAGATCATTGGTACATAATCTAAGAAGGTCTTGAAAGAAATAATAACTCAAAACACATTTACAAAGCATTTACTCCAGGTTGGTTGACTAGACTGGATTTACTTTACTGATTTCAGTAACTCACTGTTAGTCTCTCTTAAGACACATAAAACAGTTAAAGAACAAAATCAGCAAATGGAAACAATAACAAATCCTTTAAAAATAATAACAACAACACTAAAAATTTGACACATTGAATTTAATTTTTCACATGAGTTCATTTGGTGAACTTATCCAAAATGGAACAACACAATTAAGACAAATCCTTCAACTAATTCTAGCCCACATTTTGAGTACAGGTTACTTATAATGCAAAAACATTATACAGTTTACATTATTCTGCTGGTGCATGATAAATTGACCAGAAAATTTTTGGACCAGTCAAACAATACAACTTTCACTCATTCGTATAATCATTTTTATAGCTCATTCTCTATAACCTGGCTACATGGAAACAAAGGGAATTTAAGTTTAATTTTATTTTATTTGTTTACTGATAATCATATGTTGTTGATGCAGGTCTTGTACTACAAAAATGAAATGTCTAAATGTCCAGTTTAAAGTTGGCTTGCTTAGATCAACCTTCTTTTTCTGCACCTCAGTGTTTTTAAAGAAGTCATTCATCGGAGTTTCTTTTACCCAGGGATTGATTTAATATTTGCTGTGAGGATCCATCTACTATGAACGTGTCAATACATCACGTAGTGGTACCAAATGTACATTACAGTCAACATTGGAAAAAAAAAAAAGCTTTCTCTCATCTAGCTTACCCTAAATGTATAATAAACAGTCTTTTACAGACAAGACACATGTAGATTAGGGCCCAGAGTGATGTTTAAACTGGGAGATTATGTCATTCACACATTGGCAAGTCCCCTTCTTGATCAGTGTGCCCTAAATGAGTTTAGCATAAGTTTCAGAATCAAATCCAAGATGATGATGGTGATGAATGGGTCTTAAAGGTCCTCCTCTGCCAGGACCCTTCTCAGCACCTTTAAACAGGTATTCTTTGGAGTCATTTGTAATCTGGAAAAATAATAATTATCAAAGAAATGTGCATTAGAGATGACAGAGCTGGCACAAGTAAAACCAGATGGCTCTCACTGGGCCTCATAAAATCCTCATTAAACCAAAAGATGTGAACCTTTGCACATTTTCACAAATATAAATAAAAAAACTGCAGCGTGCATTTGTATTCACCCCCTGATAAACCTAAATAAAATTTCAAGCCGTTAGAAGTCTACTAATTAGTAAAGAGAATCCACCTCTGTGAAATATACAGTCAGTATGAATACAGTTGTGAAGTTCTCAGAGGTTAGTTAAAGTAAATTAGTCAACAAACAGCACCATGAAGAACATGGAGCACCCCAGACAGGTCAGGTATAAAGTTGTGGAGTTTAAAGAAAGGTTAGGTTATTGAACAATATTCCAAGAGCTCAGTTGAAAACAGAAAAATCAGTCAAATGTTCTACTGCCACCCTGGAGGAGCTGCAGA
The DNA here is from genome assembly GCA_036250325.1 of Characodon lateralis. NCBI lineage: Eukaryota > Metazoa > Chordata > Actinopteri > Cyprinodontiformes > Goodeidae > Characodon > Characodon lateralis. The sequence continues at coordinate 10,952 of JAHUTJ010035346.1, forward strand.
TTAACAGTTCAAGTGGGAGAATCTGTTGACAGGACAGCTATTAGCTGTGCGCTACACACATGTGACCTTCATGGAAGAGTAGCAAGAAGAAAGCCATTGTTGAAAGAAAACCATAATAATATCAATTTATAGCTGCCGGGCACAGCAAACATGAGGGAGGCTTGCTCTGGTCAGAGGAGACCAAAGGTGAACTTTCTGACCTACAGGCAAAACACTGTGTTGCACGGTTAACTAAAACTGCACAACGCTGCCCTGAATACACCACGGTGAAACCTGGCGGTGGTAGTATCATGCCGAGCAAAGATTTTTCTTCAGCAAGATCTGGGAAGCAGGTCAGATTTGATGGGAAGACGGATGGAGATAAATATGTTGTGATCGTGAAAGAAAACCTGTTAGAGACAGTAAAAGACAGACAGAGCTAGACTGGGATGGTTAGATCAAAGTATATTTATGTTAGAATGGTCCAGTCAAAGTCTAGACTAAATCTAGTTTAGAATCTGTGATAATACCTGTTAAATGCTGGATGCGGCCCATCTAATTTAACTGAGTATGAGCTATTTTTGTGTGTGCAAAGCTGGTGGAGATATACCCCAAAGAGTTGTGGCTGTAATTGCTTCAACATGTGGTTCAACAAAGTATTGCTCCACGGAGGCTGAATAAAAACGTACACCACACTTTTAAGATTTTCATTTGCTGGTTATTCTGACAACCAAATATCCTTTTCCTTCAACTTCACAATTATGCACCATTTTGTTTTGGTCTATCTCATAGAGAAACATTGAATTTTGTGGTTTTAACCTGGCAAAATGTGAAAAACGTAAAGAGGTGTAAATGTTTTTTACAAAGTCTTGTTTTTGTTGATGACTGTATTGACTCTCATGAAGGGAACATACAGTGCGAAAGTACTCGGCCCCCTTGAACTTTTCAACCTCTTGCCACATTTCAGGCTTCAAACATAAAGATATAAAATTCAGATTTTTTGTGAAGAATCAACAACAAGTGGGACACAATCGTGAAGTGGAATGAAATTTATTGGATGTGTCAAACTTTTTTAACAAATAAAAAACTGAAAAGTGGGGCGTGCAATATTATTCGGCCCCCTTGCGTTAATACTTTGTAGCGCCACCCTTTGCTGCAATTACAGCAGCAAGTCTCTAGGGGTATGACTCTATCAGTTTTGCACATTGAGAGACTGAAATTCTTGCCCATTCTTCTTGCAAAACAGCTCGAGCTCATTGAGGTTAGATGGAGAGCGTTCGTGAACAGCAGTCTTCAGCTCTTTCCACAGATTCTCGATTGGATTCAGGTCTGGACTTTGACTTGGCCATTCCAACACCTGGATACGTTTATTTGTGAACCGTTCCATTGTAGATTTGGCTT
>JAHUTJ010035347.1:0-12327 GCA_036250325.1 Characodon lateralis
TATATAACCTTTTTTGCTTTAAACACTACAAAATATCTACTTTTCTGACCAGAAAGGCAGATGTGGTTGCTAGATGTGGTTGCCAGTTAGAGACTATCCCAGTGAATAATAGGGCTGCAGCTAAAGATTATTTTAGTAATCGAGCTTTCTATTTATTATTCTTATGATTAATCGAGTAATCGGATAAAAAACTGGCACAATCTGCAGATTTTTTATTTAACCGCTTAAGCTTTTTTATGAGTAATCGAAACACATGGCAGAAAAAATGTCGTACACAAATAATTTGCTTTCTTTTTTTAAAAACAACAATCATTTTTGTATTGCAAATACAATAACATAGCATGTCTTTAGTATACACATGAACATGTGTAGCAAAGGATGCTTCTGCAGTTAAAACAAAAAGTTCTAACATCAACATGTCAAAGGTCATCCCTTTCTGGTCGACCAGTGGAGTGCTAGCTTACTCCGTAGTAAAAATAGTCACAGACCAAATATTGCATAAATTCCACTTGTATACTGCATTCTGTTATCCAGATAAAATAGAGGCTTTGTAGTGTACTTAAGTGCCAAGTTAAACTTTTGTTATTCAGTGCAAAAACAGAAAGGAAATAAGAAAGAGGTTCCTAACAGGAATTTGAACCAGGTGAAGCTAAAGCCATGCCACCTGAGAAATTCTGGATAGTGCATATTTACAGACAAAGAAGATTTTTACATCTTAAATGCTAAATATTTGTATTTTTTTTCTACAGTTTTGGTAAAATTACTGACAACACCAGTTCGGTGTAATGAGCAGCTCTACTGGAATCCAGTACACCCCAAGAATACATTTACAACACTTCAAACATCATCAGTCAAAGGTAGCATATTCTCTTGTTACGATGACTGTAGGTGTGTGTTAACGGTTTTCTGTTTTGTTTGTTTTTGTTTTGGTCATCTTTTAGACTTGTAAATTTGTGATATAGTGTACAACTATGGGACAAAAACAATTTACAAATTACAAAAGCAAAACAATCTGTATCTCTACATGCATGACAGCCATAGCATTCCAGTTTCAGTTTGATTCCACAGGAGCAGACCTCATTCCACTTAATTAGGTACTAATTAGGTCATCACCTGAACTCAACGGCAATGTGCAAAACTGGTGGAAACTCAGCCAAAACACATTTATTATTCCAGAAAATATCAAATTCAGATTTCTAAAACATAAATAACAAAACATTAACATTTTCTGTGCTAAACATTTATGCTATTTTTAACACTTAAAGAAATTTATTATTTTTTGTAGAATAAATGCCGGTAGTTTATAAAATAAACCAAAACTCAAGCACATTTAAAGCAACCCAAACAATGTAACGTGACATAGTAACTGGATCAAATGCACCTAGCATGTAATATTATCAAAGATTTTGACTAAACATAGGAACAAGTGTAGTTCAACACATTATATTACCATAGATTTCAAGTTGAGTAATCTAATGAGTTTTGTTGAACTAAAAAAAAACAATTGCACTTAGGATCAAGCTAACAAAAAATGTTTTTAAGCCAACTGGTTTGCTATAATTGTTTGGATAAATTGAATTTATCATGGCTTATAGTGCCTGTCCTGTAATAAAATTGAAGAAACTGATAATTTTGTAATGGTCTCTTTTTTTCCAAAAGCAAAAGTGTAGTCCTGATCCATCTGCTATCCAGCTTTAAATAAGCTAAATTTATAATCAAGTGAATATATGGTAATATTTTGCCTTTGTTAGATAGCTAATAGCAACAGCAGTGAGTGATGTATGCATGGGAGTGATGAATCAAGGGGATGGCTTGTGTATAAAGCAGAAATGGTCAGATTACAATGTAAAGCAATGCTTTAAAATGCAGTGTGGATTTTTACAAACAGTTACTGACAGGATCTGAGCAGCAGATCAATAAATTCCTGGATTAATTATCTGGCTGATTGGTTTGCTTCCTTATCTGACTGTCTCTCCACTCTCATAGAGCTTTAATGATTTATAACCCAACCATTATGCTGAGTCAGTAGTTTTTCTGATGTTCTGTTGAATTAGGACAATAAATTTAAATTGGAGAAGAACCATAGGTTTCGCACTACAAAATCTAAAAAAGGTTTCATCATGCAGAGGATAGGTGTTGACAATCAAACACTGCTTTCAGTTACAAAGTTTTCCTTATCTTGCTGCTTTGTTTTACCTATTAAAATCTATATCCAAACAAATGCTGTCAAGAACAGGCGCATACGTCCTTTTGCGGTATGAGACATCTGTCCAGCATAAGGCAGGATTTTGTACACAACAAGCAAACCCACCCACACTCTGAAATCTAGCCCTTTAGTCTGCAGGCAGACCACAGCCCTGACTTATGCAGAGTAAAACCTTCTTTCAACTCAGTGCAGTTGATTTAGGAATTCACAGTGCAGCTGCAAGGCACACCAGCTTATGCAGAGCCAGGCGGTGATTGCATCCCCTGCATCCCAATGAGGTGACAGGGCTGTGCATCAGCCCCAACATTCAACTGTAACTGGCTAACTGCTGCATCCTAAAGAGCAACGGCTCGACAGCACGCATGACTGAACAAAATCTGAGAGATCCCTGCATTTAAACCACCGGTGCCACTTTCCTGCCCTTTGCCTCGAAGCTAAAGCTGACAAGGTGGTTCAGTTACAGAGCTATTCTTAGGACTAATTAGAGGCAAATATTATCCAAGATAACATTAAAGAGGATAGTTCTTGAAGGATTTAAAAGAAAAAACTAAATTTTCCCTCTTTTCTTTCTTGTTTTCAAGGACTTTGCAAACAGGGTGACATTACTCTGTGTGTGTGAAGTCATTAGTTTAGAGCAGGATGTAAAACAGTCCAATGTCCCACCACAACCACCCAGCAAGTGCTGCTTGACGGCGTCCCTTTAAATCCTTAGCACTGCAGTGCTGTTAAATCAGCCTCACGCCAGGCAGACAACTCACCTCCTAGCGCAGCTTTCATTATAAAATTCATGATGAAGCAGTTCTGTGTTCTCCTTCCTCAGCCAGCGATGTTATCAGGGACCAACCTGGAGCCAGGGGACAGAATACAGGATCTGTCAATGCACACATTTCAGCATTACAAGAGTTTAAATGGGACGGGGGGCATTGAAGAAGGGGAGGATGAGGAAGAGGGAATGATTCAATGCAGAAAAATGGAGAACACCATACATAAATATTTAAGAAAACAAACACCCAAATGAGTTTTATTCCTGGTGTGCAATAACTTTCCATCAACAACCTCAAAATTGTATTTACTTTAGGCACCAAAAGACTAAACTGGGTTAATGCATCTGTACCTTCTACAACAACACTAAGTTTAGATGAGACACCTGTGCCCTCGATTTACAACCTCACTCTATCTTGAGAGGATTTATGCTGACACTGTCTGACTTCCTGTAATTCATCCTCATAAAAATGACTCCCAGAGATGAGGAGGAGAAGGTGAAACAAAGACAGGGTCACACTGAGCTGGAGGAGGCTGCTTTATGTATCCACAAGCCTGAAAAAGCCTAAACTTCAATAAGAAAAAGATTTGTAAAAATAAATCTTTTGTGTGTGTGTGTGTGTGTGTGTGTGTGTGTGTGTGTGTGTGTGTGTGTGTGTGTGTGTGTGTGTGTGTGTGCGTGTGTGTCCTTCACTTTAGCATATCCATGTGACAGTTTACACCAGACAATATGATTTATTGTCTAATGTATTATGAAAAGTAAATCAATAAAAAAGATATGATTTATGCCATCCTAATCTTGATGTAAGACTTTTTAAAACCTTATTTTTCATAATCATACATATAAATTAGCATTTTTTCACAAAAATGAACTTTATGCCTGTGGGATGTAAAACTCATGTTAGTTAAAATTATGTAACATATATCTGATGAGTTTAACAGAGATTAAAACATCTTATTTATTTAAATCTTCTCGAGTTTTACTCTTTCTATAATTTAGATGTAATGCATGCATTTCTGCTGCATTCTCCTGCATACCCTTGACACTACAGTACAGGAAGATGCATCTTAAACTTCCTGCATCCATTCGCTCAAAGTCATCCTGCAGCAGTTGAGCGTCTTTCAGTTGTCTCCTAATTTCTCCCCACTGCATCGTCATCTGCAGCAGGACCCTTAGTTTCTCTTCACATGAAGCTGACTGGTTGTAACTAAGTGTTGTTGGCACAGCGTCCACACTCACTTTATCTCATACTATTACCACATATAATAATCAAAATCTAGCATGACAAAATATAAGTTACATAAAAGGAAGGATCTGCAAGCATAAGCATCTTCTGGTGAGAGGTGCATAAACCTACCACCGTCCCGTCCCATCATCAAACATCCCAATTATTATTTACCTGCTTTTGATGCTCCTCCTTCGCACTCTTAATCAGCCGTCTTCCTTTCTCCCCTCGCTGAGAAGAAATAAAACACACAATTTATGCGTCTAAAATGAAGCAACGTGCCCCTCTTTGTGTGAGCAGCTCTCAGTTTGCAGTCATGCTGGCTGTGTCAGAGTCAGGCTGCAGCGGAGGAGGAGAAGGAGGATGGGGAGGATGGGGAGAGTCTATTCCTGCAGGACGAGGGGGAGAACATGCACTAAAAGAATAAAGGAGAGGGGGAGTTACATAGATGATATACCCTACCTCTTCAGCTTACTTTAACTCCAACAGCAATCATGAGTATCTTAATATAAATAATGCCTTCTTTGGCAAATGATACTTCATTTTATTCATGAATGCATATGATTTTTACTTTAAAATGCTGAAATATTTTTGTTAATTTTTGTTGTCCTCTGAACTGTCCCATAACATATTGTGATTGAATATGAGAGAATATGCCATGGCAGTGGAAAGCTATCTCACATTAACTTTTTTTTAATTTTTCATTTATAGAGCTTTCTGATGCCTTTCTGTATTCTTTAGAATACAGAGCATCATTTGATAGATTGACAGGATATTACAAGGACTGAATGAGCCCAGTTCTTACCTCTGTTTCTCTCTGTGTTTGCACACAGTGGTCTCGTCGACCTGAATAACACATCCACCTGCTTACCTGTTCCCCACCCCACTTATCTCCGCTGTGACATCAAGGACACATAACAAATTTATCACTTGACCTTGACTCTAATTCTAAACGTGCAGCTCTAAAATAAGTTAATCTAACCTTGCAAGTGCTTACTTAGGTTGTCCCCTTTTTCTTCTCGTTGTGGGGACATCTGGGAATATGATGAAGAAAACAACAAAAGAGCCCAGAAAGCACTAAACAGATCTTTAAATGCTCCAATCCCTATTATTCAAGATAAATGATGTCAATAGCTTAATTTAAGATTACATAAATCTTTTTTTTTATTATTTATCCTATGGAAGAGAACGTTAATTTTCATTGGTCCCAAAGTGAATAAAACACACTCAGCACTTAAATCAGGACAACAAAAAACACAACAGCTAAAGAGCAATAACAATGCCAGTTTAAATCTATACGATTGTTGATTAACATCAGAGACATTTACTTGTAGTTTTGTGGCAACATATTTCAAGTGTTAGGCCTGTTAAACCACCAATTGAAAGGTTATTTTAATGCTATTTAATGCTATTTTTGCCTTTTCCTCTATAATTTCAACTTGTTTAGACTGCGGGCAATGTCGCCTTTTCTATGTCAATGCATTAAAATCTGCTTGTGGGTAAAAAGACAGAGTCGCACAACTCGGAGTAGGAATTTGTAGAGAGCCATGTCAAGAGCTAGTATAATAATGACTAATATTTAAAGAAAGCAAATCTTTATAGATAAGGAATAAGTTTTTCTAGAATGGTTTATAAGGTATATATAACTAATTTCAAAGTGTTAATACAGAATGAGCAGGAAGGGACAGTTTTGTGGTGCAATATCCAGTAATAGGTTTCATAGATATCTCCAGTGATAAATATCAAAGCACATGGATGTGCAGCACCTAGAGGTTTGAGGGTGGAGTGGGATGATCTTTCCTAAATGACAACCCTACTCTCCAAAAAACGCTGCTATATTTTTATCGCTTGTGGAAAATGGAAATTCTGATTTATACCAGAGACAATTTATCAGTTTTGATAACGTAATAAATACTTATGTGCAAATTTGCACATAATACATTAGTCTTCAAATGGTTTAAAACTAGTTTTAAATTATGAACGTGTTTTTGAAATTAAAGATAACTGTAGTTTTAAAATAGTAAAATAATTGCAATCAAAGAGGAATAATCACACAAACAAGGAATTTGACTTGAATGACAATGAAGTCATTCTAAACATATAAAAATGTAAATAAAAATATAAGGATAATTTTGTAAATATGTATACATTCAAAGAAGGAAGATAAGATCAATTAATGGAAATGGTATTGATCTGGACACTGACTATTGAGTGTTCATCAGAGACACAGCCTGGAACTAGAATTTATTGAAGACTCTGGGTTTAGTTGTACAAGGGCTCTTCCTCTGTTCAACCCACAGTACACACTAAGGCACACACAATATCCCAGTGAAAGAAGGACAATCATTCAGTGCATACATGTTTTATATAATAGATGACGTGGAACAAAATTACAATGATTGGTCATAAAAAGGTGGGGGTGGAATATGGGGGTGAGGCTTTAGAAACCTCTTCATAGAAATAAAACATGACTTAATCTCCGCCCTGGGTAAATCTCAATCCCGTTTTGTTCTCGTTGTCCAGATAGTTTGTTCTGATATTGTTAATCAGATAGTTTGTTGTCATAGGAGGCTCAGAGCTTGCATCAGAGAGTAAGCATCTATCAATCCGTGTCATAAATCTGTGTCACAATGTAGATAACAAAAAGGAAGGAACTTTGTTTAAGTCTGTTTTTTATCCTCATATGTTTTTAACACCCAAAAGGTAAAAATGAGGCTAACAAAAACACAATTGGTTTTTTGTAATTCTTGGTTATTTTTGCAGATTGTAACTATGAAAAAGGGATCATTTTAACTTGATACGAAGTATAAGAGGTTCAGTTAAAATGATAAGAATCAATCCTTAGCTATATTAGCAATAATTATTAAAAGCCTTATTATTTACTGATCACTAAAACTGTTAATTTGCCATTTTTGCTAAATCTTTTTCAGTTTTGTTGTGGTCAGCCCTGTATCTACAGTACTACATCATTCAAAACAATTTAAAGTCTTTTATGCACGTTTCCTTTATAAAGAGAAATTTCCTCATGTTTCAGTCACACACATAACTGAAGTTACATTACAGAGATAGCAAAAAACGAAAAAAGTGGAGGATAATCATTATTTGTTACAAATTACAATTATCTGTAAAGACAAGCCTTTAAAGAACAATCTGTGTATCCAAGGTTTAATTAAGTCTCAAGTGCTGACCCATGCAGGGTTAGAACAGGTTCCACTATGACACAAAGGTTGTTGGGAATTAATCAAATCCTTCACAGTCAGATTTATAGATTAGTAGTTCTCATCGAAATGAAAATAAAAAGTCTTTAGCAAAATTATTTATCAGTCAAAAACATATTTTGTTTACCTGTTTTGGGGGAAACCTTCAAAAGAAAATGTGTTAATTTGTTAAGAGTTGATCTCCAGAAATCTGATTTATAATATAAAATCAGTTGTAAGCAGTATGCCTACAAAAATATTATTACAAGACACTGAAAAGAAAGGATGCCTCATGCAGGTGAACATCAATAAATTGGAATATCATTGAAAAGTTAATTTATTTCAGTAATCCAGTCATACCGACCACTCAAAGAGCTCTACACTAGAGCCACATTCATCCATTCTCACTCACAAATATGCACACATTCATACACTGATGCACAAATCAGTAGGTAGCTTGAGGTTAAGTGTCTTGCCCAGGGGCACATTGACATGTAGCAGGAGGAGGCTGAAATCGAACCCACAGCTTTTGGATTGCAAGATGACTACTGTCAATGACCACAGTCGCCTTACATAGATTAATTAAATTGTTTATTTATGTTAATTTTCATGATTATGGCACATTACAGCTAATGAAAACCCAAAGAGTAATTTCGCACCTCTGTTGAAATGCTAATATTGCATAAGACCAATAAAAAAGGATTTTTAAGAGAAAAAGCTGACAAGCTGTGCTGTATCCTAGCATATTAATGGAACGTTTAGGTAAAGGAAAAAGTGTGTTTGTGCAGCAGCTGATGCATGCTACTGTATATGAACAAAATTTGTCATGTAGTTTCTCCGCATGATCATTTTTATGATATTTCACAATTTGCCAACAAAGTGGAGTTTATGCAATAATATTGTATACAAACCAATAAAAAGTAATACGTCTTTATTACTAAAGCATATTAGCGCATTCTTGATTCCTTACCTTACTTCTTTTGAGTAAAAGAGTCAATTATTCAAGAAAATATATTTGTTTTGTTGCATAGCAAACATAAGCTAACTTAACTGCTGTCAACTGGGATGGTCTTCAGCATCTCTGCAAGCTCTTATTTTAAAATGTTAAAGGTATATATCCTAAATATTTCACTTTGAATATTCTTAGATGTTTATATCTGACTAATAATCCAACTAAACCCACATTATGCAGCTACAATCACCAGTATAAATAAACAGTTTATTCCTGCAACTGCTCTTCGGCATCTCTGCCAGGTTTGAAGGTACATATCCTAATCATTTTAGTTAGAATGTTCTTAGATGTTTGATGTTTACATGCATGTTATCCAAGTGAACTTACATTTTTCAGCTCCAAAGGTAAAAACTGTAGTCCCTTTTAATCATATTTTGAGCAAATGTGCACATAATAAGTATTTAAAATATTAATGCTAGCAGGTTCCTGGTTAAACTAACCTATCATTGACTGTGTGAACACACACTGGGCTGGTCAGCTATTATTATTAGAAAAGCCCTTGAAACCAAGCTGAGAAAGTTAAAATCTTCATACACAAGGAACTTGTTTTATCATTTGTTGTAAGCGTGAGGATGAAAGGCTGACAGGACTGAATAAATATAGAAACTCCAGCTGATCTGTTGCTAATTATCCTGAAACAACACTGCTGCTCTCACCTGATCTCCTCATAGACCTCTGCAAGTCTCTACGTAGTTGATATCCCGAAATAGCAGCGTGGACTCATAACTCCCCTCCTGTGTGCTGTGAAAGGTTCCTGTAATGATCTACACTGTGATGAGAAGACAGTTTAATTTATTTTTTTTTAGCTTCTTCATGCCTAAAAAAGCAAAAATAACAAAAACAATTGTCTTTGCAACCTTGTTTTACTAGAATCAACACATTGTATGACAATGTAACCCTAAATCTGCAAGCCTCTAAAGTAGAAGCACTTATATTTTAAAGATTGGGTTATTTTATTAATGATCCCGCTGCAGTCTTCTTCGTGCCTGCGCCAGTATTTTCTCTATGAAGCTGTAGGTCATATCAGTTGTTCTGAAGGGCATGGTGGCCCCTCAAGCAATTCTACTAAGTCCAAAGGGAAGGCTGTGTTTTCTTTCGATATTAGGTTGCTGTCCATCATTCCTGCTGCACTCAGAGGTCCTCAGAGACATTGAAAGAGGGAAAGGAGGAGCTGAAGAAAGGATAAGGAGGGGGAAAAGGTGGAGGAGTTGCATGTAATTCTTTGTGTGTATGTCTATCAACCTCTGAAGCCCTACACATGGGGAGGTGTGCTCTGCTGCAATGCGTAAAGACATAACAGCTTCATCAAGACAGCAGACACTCTGACTTAAATGCCAAATGACTGACTGGTTGTCAGAAGAGTTTCAGACAGAGCTTGTGAACAGAACAGCTGAGTGCCTTGCTGACTTAAATTTGTTTTGTAGGTCAAACAGCTTACAAACACAATAGATTTTATTGTTCAGCTCCCTTTGAAACTTGGTGTATATAAGACCAAAAGAAAGTGAATATAAAGAATTCTTGAAATGTATTTTATCTCCTGGTACAAAGTGGGTTTCTGCATCCAAACTGAAAGAAAAAATTTATGGTGTTACATTTACCTCGAAAGCTGGCACTCCGATCTGGGAATGATGTGGGAACCGAACTGGTTGCATCCAAAGTGCAAGTCATTGTGCTTCATATTTGGACTTGGAAGTCTGGTCAAGTTCCGTGCTGTATTTCCCCCGGAAGTTGGATTTCCGATGTGGGAAGAGGTTGGCTAGCAGTCCCATGCTTGTATAAACTATTTAACACTTATGACGGTTTGTATCTAATAAGTTGCAAGCATATTGCAGTTCAACAGCCATTTGTGAACATGCTCCTTTGGAAATTGAATGCAAAAAAGTAGGAAATTCACTATCACTGATCAGTATTGCTACAAGCAGTCACCACCACAGCAAAAAATATTACTGTTTTTCAAACTTGCTACTAAAACGCACTTCACTCAACTCCAACATGTCTGTACATGTCTGTTTGTGATGCTAACTACTAATGACATCCCTCCCAATTGAACTGTATTCCGGTTGCAGGTTGGAAAACCAGTGGGAATTGCTCATTTTTATTCTGAGTGATCAGGTTGCTATTGGCAACACAAGCAGAAAAGCTTCCATGTGTATGACTGAACCCATCAAAAGTGCAAACCAACTATTTATCTCTGCAACTTTCACAATTTTTTGTACACAAAGCAGCCATATTGACTTTAAACTCAGGGTTTGTGTAAAACTACAGGGTATCCAAGTCATCTTCAAGATAAATTTTTTTCAATGTAGAATTTTGCAATTTCAACCTTCAGAGTACAAATGAAAAGTATCATTCATCTTTTTGTTTAGTTACCAAGAAAACGTTCTTTTGAATAGCTTAATAGTGGGTAAAAGGCAACAACAACAAAAAAATTGCTCCTCTTATTTTCTATCGAAAATGGCAATATCTGGATTGAGCCTGACGTTCCAAAGAGGGTCGCCAACGATTAAGAATCGTTAACGCTTATGATAAAACTGTGCAAGCCTGGAGTCCAGGAAAACTGTCCTGTCTCAACACACGTTTAGCAAGATGCATCTAGTGTGTAACGCTATTACTGATGTGCGTTAACTGATGAGACACTCGGTAGCACTCCTGCTGTCGGTTCTCCTTAAAATAAGGACAATTTCCAAAAAAAGCTCAAACACCTGAATACAACTTTGCTTAATATAAATCCCTTACCTCAATAGAACAAAAGATACCATAAATTTAACACAAAGAAAAAATTTGATGCAACTTGTTGTTATAGATGGTAATTTGTTTCAATAATGAGTTGGTCCTGACAAAAAAAAATACTTGCACCACATTATATTTAGCCAGAAAGTAATTAAAGTAAAATAGCATTTTACAGGTTAATCATAAAACTGTTTAAAGCTCTTTATCTTGGCAGCGTGTGTGCTCATTAATAAGAAATGCAACTCTCCATCAACAGAGCGACTGGGTTCCCACCCAAGCATGACATCATCAGAGCCATATTGTGGTGTCAAGAGGTCCTTCGCTCCCCGAGGTCCAACAGGAGGGCAAAGGACTGGTGAAGGAAGCTGCTCAGCATGTCCACTGGAAAATCTCCAGTGTGTAGAGACAAGACACAGAATGACATAAACAACTAAAAAACTGTGAGGTTGTCGCGTGTGATCCTGAAGGGGTTCCTGATTAGCAAAAGAAAAGTGCATCTTGAAAGTAAATGTAATTGAAAGGACAGATGGTGATGCTGTCTCTCAAAATTCAGGTATTGTGCAGTTCGTTTTCATCCTTACTTTGTCCTGGTGACCCAGTCACTAGACAACAGAACTAGCCTACATTGCCTGCATCTCTTATCAGCAGAGCACAAGCAGTGCAAATCTTTCTGCTGTCTTGATTCTGATTTATACCCTTCTCTGCACCTGTGTGAGAAAGAAATAAAATACTGCAGGAGGCAGAGCTCCCCTTTCTCCTCTACAACAACAATTGGAAAGGATCCAGAATGTAGTACATCGTGCCCTAGAAAGCTAGTGCAGTGGAACTGTCATGGAGCAATGCGGAGAGGAGAGGAAAGTGGAAGAATGCCCGCAGCTGGATTCACGCCTACCACACAAACAACTACAAGCACACAGGTTGTACAGAAGCTGCTGAAATCAGAGATTTAAAATATAGTTTTTAATATAAACTATTCTTTTCTCACTTACAACGTTGTTATGCAAATATGAAAATAAACTTTTTTGTGAGTGCAAAAAATGAATGCCTTAATATACACTGCTGAAAAAAATATAGGGAACACTTAAACAACACAATATAACTCCAAGTAAATCAAACTTCTGTGAAATCAAACTGTCCACTTAGGAAGCAACACTGATTGACAATCAATTTCACATGATGTTGTGCAAATGAAAT
>JAHUTJ010035348.1:0-12322 GCA_036250325.1 Characodon lateralis
TAGGAGGTTTTTATAGGTTGCCTTAGTCAAGTGTGTTAAAACAGCGCCCTTGGGGCTCATGCTGAGCTACTAAAATTAACCTAGCCCATATACCAAGTGCCAGTTGTAAATTAGGGAATGAGCAGCCATGAACAAAAGTGACTGTTGAAGGTGTGGATGACTGCGAGAGGCTACTCAGTCACCCGGACCTCCAGTTGAAGAAGGGCAAGACTTTTGGATGAAGGCTGTTAGAGGCTAGGCGAGTCATTTCAAAATGTTTATTTTACTAGTTTGTATTTATGTTCAAGTTAATTTAATTTATTTGGAACTGGAAAATAAATTAAATTTAATGTTTACCAAACACGTATGGTATTTGGATATTTGTTTGTTCGTTTGTTTTAAGCATTTCTGAAATTGATTTATTTATTTACTGTTATTTGTCATTGTCTGAAATAAATTCTACAGTATAGTATAGTATGAACACTGTTCTCCAGCAAGTGAGGCTTGCAATACTTTAGATGTTGTTTTGGCTTCTTTTGTAACCTCCTGGATCAGCAGTCCATATGTGTTTGAGTTTTTTTGATAGGCTGAACAATTCCAGGAAGATTCACTATTGTTTCATGTTTCCCCAATTGTAGATATGGTCTTCATTGTGGTTTGCTGGAGTACTGAAGCTTTTCAAATAGCTTTGTAAACATTTCCTTTCTGATAAACTACAGTGAGTTCGTTTTTGATCTGTTCTTGAATTTATAACCCTAATTTATGTGTTACCTATTGAGGTTTAAACCTACACAAAGTTAACAGACAGGTTCTATTTTACAGGTCTGGCATTAATTAGCTTGACACATTTCCTTACTTGAACCTCAACAATGACTTTTTCTATGTCCTATTTCATCTATTTTCTTTTGGTGTTTTTCTTCCATGCACCCATCACCATCCCCACAGCTCTCTCCAGGGTATATCAGGTTATCAATGGTTTTGACAATGCAGGAAACAGGACGTACATAGTGCTCTGTAGACAGAACTCTGGAGATACTCTGTAGCCAAACAGTCACACACACTCATTTTTGCTAAATGGCCATACAGCACTAAAGTCATAGGAAGGACATCAAAACAATTAATTCTATGGCATTTCAAAATAAATATCTTGGAAATTCAACCAAAGAATTACTGAAATGTTAGCTTTCAAACTTATTTCAACTAGTTATATAGCAAGGGTTACAAATAATGTAAAGGTTTTACTGCTGGCTGCTTGCCCCCACTTTCTCTAGGGGAGGAGATTTTACTGTCCACTTTCATATGCATAATTTTAGACAAAACGTATTCCAGTAGTGTGTTCTTTAATTTGACATTTTAAACTACAGATCTGTTTCTAATTTACATTGGAGTAAAAGTGTGAATTGAAAAAGAGCCAAAAGACCAGAGAGATATTGACAGTAAAACATATATTATTGTAAAAACAATTATACATTATATTGAATGACAGAAAGAAAAGAGATATGGCAAAGGAGATAAAGATGTCTTTCATTTATATCAGCACTCTGTCAGGTCAAGTCTGTGAAAGAAAAGAAATCCCAGGAGATGGCAAGCTCTAATAGTCCTGTGTCAGCGTCCAGTCAGACCTCAGACCAAGGCGACATGGAGGCGTCAATGGATGGACGCCAGCAGGATCCGAAGTCATACTCTTCAGGTTCACACGTTATGCGTATCAGCACATAAAACAAAAAGACACACATAAAACAGCAGTAAAAAGATAGCACGGTGCTTATGGGGTAGTTAGGATTAAACACAATAAGTGCTGATGATAGATTGAAGGAAACACAGAGACAAACTGGCATATACACTGGCTCAGGAGGGTAATTAATATGTAAGCTGAAGTACATCTACTATCTCAGTGTGGTAGTCTGCATCCTGAACTTCAAATCTGCTTCTGCAAGGTCAGCATGTGCTGTAACAATATAA
This sequence comes from Characodon lateralis, assembly GCA_036250325.1. NCBI lineage: Eukaryota > Metazoa > Chordata > Actinopteri > Cyprinodontiformes > Goodeidae > Characodon > Characodon lateralis. The sequence continues at coordinate 1,942 of JAHUTJ010035348.1, forward strand.
AACAATAGAAAAAATAGGACCCAGCACCGGATGTCATTGCTTGTGTCTCATATGGACCCGCTACTGAAAATAACCTGTAATACTGCTTTGGTGCCTGTGAAACTTGCAGCAGATTCAATGACCAACTTATCCATGTTGATGACAACTATTTTAAAATCTATGTAAAACATAGAAAAAATTGTATTAGGGAAAGGATCAGCAAAATATGTTAGTACTAAAATAGACACAAATACTCTGAATAATGATTGGCTCTAAACATCTTATTTTGTAAGGCTCCATGCAATCTGAAACTTATGTCGAATCAGCATTTTGTACTGGCAGCTATAGGTTTTTTTTATTGTGTCTTTACTCAGGAAGGGTCTTTTTTATTTCTGTGCGGAAATAACTTGGAATAAGGTTGGTCATGATTTACAGTCACTGGCTACAGTATTTGGTAAACCTGTTCAATTACTTGTTTATACAAAACCAAATCACACAATCACATGGCAGTAGTTATATGCATTCAGGCAAGCAGATGTCTTGAATATGACTAGCTGAAGTTCAAACCTAGCATCAGAAAGGAATACAAACTTTCTACCCTATACAGGCCAATAGTATATTAAATATTGCTTGTCTACATTGGCTCATGACCAATTACCTTGTAAAAGTGTTAATGATAAACACAACTAGCATAGCTCATAATGATTATTTTTAGGTAAAAAGCTAATGTTAGATTCAGTGATTCTTGTTCTTCAATGTGAGCTAAATCCACTGACAACACTGTATAGAATAATGTTCCCTTTTTAACATTTGGTCACAATTTTTGATCAAATGTTTGGAAAAAACACCAAACTTCTATTTCAACAGCAAAACCCATCATTAGGGCTAAACAAACAATTCAGCCGAGTGTGTGCAAAGGTTTCTTCCATGCCCTGAAATTAGTTTTAAGGTGGAGCCTCTTTATAAATGGCTTCCCAGATGGTTCTGTCCCACTAACATCTGGCAAAATTATGCTAGAGAATATTACACATCCATCTCAGGTTAATGGTACCAATGGGAGTTTTCTTCCTGTGTTCAAGAACAGATTGCATGGTCCAGTGCTTCCCCAGAAATAAAGGAAAAAAATCATCCCTGCATTCTTGGAGCCTCTCTGAGCCGCCAACCTCTGGCCATTTCTGGAAAATTTTCCCAAAGGTCATACTGATCAGGTGTTTAGGTCATGTGTTTTAGTTTGTCCTAAATTGAAAAGAGAAATTTTACTTTGATGTTGGGTTTATGAACTTCTTACCTTCAGCACTGGAAAAAACGGCAACAGGTAAATCATATACTTTATAAATTGAGTCATATTTGTCATCATTTTAAGGTACAATGCTGTGAGTGCAAAGCTGAAACAGGATTACATCCCTCTTCAAAGCACTGGAACTCCCCCACCTGACATGAAAACCAAAGATCTGACCTCTTCATACCATTACTCAGATGTTTCTTGCTGTACTTGTTTTTGCTGGTTAAGCGGGAAAGTGAAGCGACACACTTCAGAGGAAACTCTAATAAAACAAATTTCAAACGGACAGCTATAAAAAAGGATGGAGTGAATGACTAACATCACCGGGCTGAAGAACAACAGTTAAGAATGGTGGAGCATGTCTTGTGTCTGCACTGAGGTGGCTGGTTGGTTGCGCTCGGCCTGGAGCGGTTGGCTTGCCTGGCCAACCTGGCAGGCTCATGTTTCTCTCTCATGGACTGGCAGGCTGGGGCTCCTGGCGTTGGCCGGATGGTTGGGCAATCTTGGCAGATTGATGCTCCGCTGGCTGTCGTATCCAGAGGGGGATCGGGGCAGTGGGCTGGAGGGTGGTGTGGAGGGGTTACATCTTTTGGGGTGGGTGGGGGGTTGTGTCCTCTTTTTGAATGTGGGTCACCGGCATTTGAATCGGCGGAGCAGTGATGGTGGAGCTGAGCTGGTTATTGTTTCTCCCTGGGCTGTCATTGCAGTAGCAGTGTTGTGGTATGTTAGTGTGGTTGCGGGGGATGTGGAGGAGGCTGCCAGCCCAGGGTGGATGCTGCTGGCCAAGGACCTCTAGCCGGGTGAGTTTTTTGCGTCTTGGTGTGGGATCGGGGGTTCCATTGTGTGCACGGTGCTCGTTGTTGTCTGACGTGTTGTGCCTGTGGGCGGAGGCTGGGGTGGCATTGCGTGGGGCCCTTGCCGAGCCGTTGCGGCGCGCTGTGTGGCAGGGGGCAGGATGGTTGGCAGTCTGCCTGTCTCTACCCCAGAAGAAACGGGACCACCTTCTGGGTCCAGGGGCTGGTTGCCCCTCTGGGGTATCGGCACTTGGACCTGGGAGTATATATGGGGAGAGTGAGTTAGTGTATGACATCCATTGTTGTGTGTCTTTACGTTGGGTGCATGGGTGTGAGTGTTTTTATGTGTATGCATGAGGGTGGGAATGTGTGATTGTGACTGTGTGTGCCTGTTTTTCTGTCAGGTTGGGTCTTGGGCTGCTCCCTCTCCTGGATCAGTTTAGGCCCCCCATCAAATGAGGAACTTATTCTCTCCCCGCCACACTACCTGCCAGTGGCTGCTGTCTCTGCCTGCTGATGTACTTGTGGTTCTTGGTGTCCAGGGCTGGGCCCTTTGGTGTGTGCCAGCTCACTCCCGGTGGCTGCTTGCTGGGGCCGGTGCCCCTGGGCTATGTCGGGCCTCTGCTTGGGGAATGAAGTGTCCCAGGATCTCGGGTCTCTGGGTTCATGGCTGGATCTGCTCCGGCATATATGGCTGCCGGCGGGCTCTGTGAGCTCTTCGCTGCAGCTCCCTGAGGCTTCTGCTGTGTGGCTGCTGGGTGGTTCCCCAGGGACTCTCAGCTGCTCTTTTCAGTTGGGGTTGTGATAGTCCCTGTGGTGGTTCTCCTGGGGTTCCTGTGCTCTGGGGGGCCATTGGATGGCTGTGGCTTGGATCTCCTCCGTGTCTGTCTCAGGTCCAGGGGGCACGTCAGTGGCTCCTCACACTCTCTATTGCATATTTTTATGGAGAAACCTTATACACAAGCGTGCTCACACTCAAACCCACAGGTGTTTACATTCAGGTGTTAACAGATACACAGATGTTCTACACTGAGCCGCAGTTACCACTAAATACATCTTGCATTCATTGGTACCGTGCACTTTTTGTTAACAATGCTGTTATTATATATGTTTCTGCAGGTGTAGAAGTTTCTTTTATACAGTAAATATCAACTAGAGCATTAAAGCATAAGCTGTAATGCTCCACTCTATTGGGCTTCTTCTTGGCACTCAGAGAACAATTCTGAGTGCTACTCTGCCGGACAGGACACGTTAAACCCCCCCACCCCCAAAAAAAACAGTCAAGGACCAAATTATTCATACATCTGATCGATTTAAATCTTGTGTGATCTTGTTTCTAATGACTGGAAGTAATATTAGAGTGGCCCAGCCAGAGTCCTGACTTGAATCTGATAGAGAATCTCTAAAGGGAGCAAAAGATTAAGTTGACATCAAGTTGACTTTCCAACTTCTAAGACTTGGAGCTCAAGAACAATAATACATTGTCAAAAAAACCTAGAAAATTGTTGATTACTGTAATTTCAATAAATATTATTACATTGATTATTGAGAAATGTAAACATCTTCAACACGCCACTTTTCAATAAAATACAAAAAAAAATTTTTTCAAAATGAATGGTTATTTTACATGGTTTTATGCTTTGAGAGATGCCTGTCTCATTTCTTATTAGAATCTTGGTTGATTGAAAATAATTGGACGGGTATAAATATTTTCAGGTCTTGTAGGTTTTCACTGCGTTTTTCAGCTGCTGTAGCCCTGCTACATCCTCCCCTTACGAAGGTTCATGGCCATAACAGCTCGATAAAGAGGTTCAAAATCTCCTGCAGGGTATGGTATCTGATGTTACTGTTAAACTTCAATTGCATGTTGATGTTTACTTTTCTGTGATAGGTTATTGCAAGCAAATAGCTTTGTTTTTTAAACATATTGTTTAAAAACAATATGTTTACGACCTTAGCACTATTTTAAACAACACTGCAAGGGTAAACACAATGGATGGACAAATGATAATTTTATCATGGAATGCATTTTACTATGAAGATGATCTTGGATGGTATTAACCAGCCTCATGAACCATGACGGAATCCTGCTAGCAAGAAAGGATTTGTCATCAGAGCGCTCTGCAGCTGTGAAGCTGAGGATGCTAGAAGTTTGAGTGCACCTAATTAGATTCTAGTTTTATTGTAAATGCTTTTAATCACAAACATAGCTTTAATAATTGCCAAAACCCATAGACCCGTGATAATCTAGCTGTTGCTAAAGCTATTTAAAGCTAGGTGTTACACAGTAAGTATTGTTTGGGGCATCAGAATTGAAAAGCGGTTTAAATTAAGGTTGACCAGAGAGGGTTTTTCATGTGCTATTTTACCAATTAACAAGATACATTTTATGCCAAGATACATTTTATGCTTTTTATGCATGAGCCCCTTTTCCATTGCGTGTAGAAAGCCCTAGGCTTTTAAAAACCCCCAGGCTTTTGAAAGCCCAGAGGTCGTTTTGCTAAAAATTTACCTGGGTAATTTCACTTTCTCAAGCCTTTCATGGGTAAAATGTCATACTCTGAGGTAGGACTTTTCAGATTGGGATTGTTAAAGGGGATAGGACGTGCAGCAAGATGTGATCTCCTGCAGAGAGACCACTGGTCCAGGTTTGGATGCAGTTTCTCAAAAACTCTGTGATCTTCTTCAACCTTGTGTCCTGCCATCGTCTACTCCACTCTCTATTCATCTTCTACTTTATATAAATATTTGCCTATTATTAGACATTCAATGTATCTATTCCCTGTACTTATGGACTGATTGTCAACAGTTTTTTATTCAAATAAATAAAATTTCTACTAAAAACATTTTCCTGTTTGTGCTTTCGATATCTGAAATGAGTTTGTCAGATGATGATAAAATAAAAGTAAGTGTGTTAATCAGTCTTTGGTAGTTATTGTAAATGAATTATGCCATTGTAAAACAACAAGTCTGGCTATATGCAGATTAGTAAAATATTAAACCTAAAATAGTGATTTCAACTTTTTCTGGTTATGGATCCAGTACAATTTAAGAAACAATGGAAGGAATTAATTAACTGTATAACTCTAAAGCTGCTCGTAATCTACTATGTTTATCAGTTGAAACAAAAAATATTTATTTCCTAAGAGTCTTTTTAGGGGGGGCTGTACAGTGGTGCAGTTGGTAAAACTGTTGCTTTGCAGCAAGAAAGTCCGGTGTTCCAATCCTGGCTTGGTCTTTCTGCATCGAGTTTGCATGTTCTCCCCTGCAGGCGTGGGTTCTCTCCGAGTACTCTGGCTTCCTCCCACAGTCCAAAAACATGATTGTTAGGTTAAGTGGTCTCTCTCAATTGCCCTAAGGTACTGTGTGAGTGTGTGCATGTATGGTTTTGTTCTATGTGTCTCTGTGTTGCCCTGCGATGGACTGTTGACCTGTCCAGGGTGTACTCTGCCTCTCACCCGTAGACCACTCTAGATAGGCTCTCCCATGACCCTGTATGGAAGAAGCAGGTATAGAAAATGGATGGATGGATGGAATCTTTTGAAGGATTAATGCCATCCGTTGGACTGAAGGTGTATTGCAGTTTTCTTCACAACATCCATATGTCATTAGGCACATTTAAATAAATGGTCCATGGCTTTTCTAAGCAATGGAAACTGAAGGCACCCAAATCCCCAGGATTCCTTTTACGTGGGTAAAAAAAACCAAAAAACAGGGCTTTAAATCCCAGGGCTTTTGGTAGAAAAGAGGCTATGGTTTCCTTTGCACACATTTTCAGTTGGCTGTGCACGAGTGTCTCACAGCAGAGACTGTGTCTACCTGGAAGAGAATAGTTGGCCATTTCAAGCACCTTAAGTTTCTGTAGACTGTAGACTGAGGTGTCAATCATATATAAGGAAATTATTTTAACTTGTGATATGTAGTATGCAAGTGTATTCCAAAAAAAATGCAGGTATCAGATTAAGACTCAGTAATATCATAGTACATTTCCTGAGGTGCTATGACAGACTGGTAAACAGCCCGGGATGTATCCTGCCGCTCACCTACGACTGCTAGAGATAGACATCAGCCAACCCGACGATCCCCCCACCCCACCCCCACAAGAAAAAATCTTGACCAGGCCATCACTAGAAAGAGGTACAGATTAAAAAACATTCTACTTGCAAATGCAGGTGTTCCTATCTTGTTCTTTAACTGAGAAATAATCAGTAGTGAGATGTACAATCATACAGTCTTAAACAGATGAACAGATGATGCCACAGCAGGTTGGGATTAATTGTGACATATCATGAACAAACTTGTTTAGGACCTAAGAATCCCTGAACAGTTCCATCAAAGACAAAACACTTTCTTATTTTCCTTTTAATGTTACTTGACAGTCTGAGAAACAACAATATGGTTTGCTCCAGTGTTGCCCAAAATCAAAGCCAAGGTATTAATTATTCAAAAGGGTGAGGGAACCGTAAAGAATGACATAGAATGCAGGTGTGTGTGTAATCTGAGGATAATGTGGAGCAGATGTGACAGAGAGACAGTGCGAAAGCTGTGGGAGGGAGACTAATAAACATAAATGCAGCTGAACTAAGACAAAAAAGGTATTAACCCAAAGGGAAATCTAACAGAAATGTAACAGACATAAATCCAAATGTACAACGAACAAAATATAAGAACAAACTAGGAAACTAACCAGTAGTTGATTGTAACAGCTTTGTTGTCCCCAAGGCTTCAACCAAAATGTTACAAAAGCTGACCCCTTGTTTGACCTCAGTAATTTAGAGAGTATTTAGTTACTTGTTAGGGTGAAAGCAACCTTCTAATCCCATCACCCAGGATACTTCGTGACACTTCTTCAAGATTTACAGGATCATTTAAGGATTAGGGTAGACTTCTTCATTTGAGTTGTTATTGATGGATAGAGGCAGGTTGGAGTGGAGTAAATTCTGAAAAGAGAGAAAAGGTCCTTCCTTGAAACTTTGAAAGCAAAGACTCCCAGGAGCTAAAAGGGATCTCTAAACATAAAGTTCACATAAGGTGAAAGTTTAATAAAAAATGAAAATGCCTCAGTATAGAAGAAAAAAGTATAGAAGAAAAGCACCTAATGCCCATTTTTAAGTATGATGGAGGAACAGCAATGCTATGAGTCCGTGTCTCCTTTAAAAGCCTGAAAACCTTGTGAAGTGCATGGCATTGTGAACTTTTAAAAATATCTGCACATCTTAAATTAAAACCTGATGGCCTGATGGATATTGATCCAACACATATAGCAAAAAACAACCCAAAAAATGGAAATGGTTAATCAGACACAAAATCAGCTTTGTTCCATGGCCATCTAGGTCCAGAGACCTAAATCTTGTAGAGAACTGGAGGTGTGCCGAAGAGATGACAGAATAAGAGGACCAGGGGTCTCATTTATAAAACATTATCTAGGATCTATACCAAAACTGTACGTACACCCAAAATCCAGCCAGAAATGGCATATGCTAAAGAAAATACAGGCTTAAAAAACCATGTGCACGCACACCAGCAAGCAGTTTCCTCTTTATAAATCACAGCCACACCTCATCGTTTGCATACAAGGCTCCGCCTCATGTTCTGCCATATACACGCCCTCATTTAATTATAAATGGTCAATGCAAAGCACCCCATGAAGGTCAATGTGTATTTAAGTGAGCCAACTGATCAATGTTATTTCATAGTTAACAATGGCAACAAAGGAGAAAAGAGCAAAGAAACACAATTTCGCAGAGGCAGAAATTGAGGATTGGTGAGTGAGGTCGAGAGTCAAAAAATATCATGTTTTGTAGCCGCAGTGTAGGAAAATCTGATGTATCAACTAATCATATTAACAATGCCATTCACTGCATTTAACACTGGCTGCGATATCCCAGACCTATGGATATTTTTGCAGGGTGTTGTTCCTAAAAGTGACTTCAGGCAGAGCTACACCAGGATCTACCAGAGGGTTAATTAGTTGTTTCTTATGTTAAACACATACCTGTCGGCTAATATGTGCTGGTAAGAGCCAGTTGCCAGGAACCATCAAGTGGTTAACACCTGTAATTGAACAGGGATGGCGTGGTTCCGATGGGTTGGTATCTCCAATACTGGACTCATTTCAGCACATAGATCTAAGAGCAATGCTCTATTCTCCCATTTGTGAGGTCTTCTAGCAGTGCCAGTGCATCCATCGTGCAGCATTACACGCAAGTGTCACCATGGTGTTTAAATGTTTACAGCAAGTGTTATTGCCTCAGACTTTGTCACAATTTCTGTGTTAATCTGTGGTACACATCACCCTGGTCATAATCGAGGAGAGGAATGTGATTGCGCGAAAAATTTTATGATATGTTGTGTGGACTTTTATTTAAGATTTAAGTTGGCTTATAAACCTTTTTAAAAATTTTTGAAAGGTCCTTATGTTTAGTTATTGCTTACCAGCACAAGCATAAATAACACTGCTCCGCTCCGTGGCTGACTTCCAGACAGGGTTCTTTGTGGTCGGTTTCCTAGGCTCCTTCTCAGCCGCCATCTATCTCCCAGGCTCCGTCTCAGCCACCATTGACCTCCAAGGCTCCTTCTCAGTCACCGTCCATCTCCAAAGCTTCTGTGCCTCTGCCACAGCTAGTCACCAGGCTGGGTTCTCCATGCTTCTTCGCCGACAACCTCCCAGCCGTCCTCCTGAACGCTGTGCCTACTCGAGACAACCTCCCAGCCATGCCCCTCAACTCTGTGTCCTCCCGGCTGTCCTCTTGAACTCTGTGCCACCCTGGGATGACCTCCCGGCAGTCCTCCTAGACTCTGTGCCTACTCGGGATGACCTCCAGGCCGCCTTCCTGAACACTGTGTCTCATAAAGACAACCTCACGGCGGGCTGCCTGAACTCTGTGCCTCCTTGGGAAGACCTCTGGGCCGTCCTCCCGATTTTTGTGTCTGCTAAAGACGACCTCCCGGCGGGCCGCCTGAACTCGTTTCCTCCTCGGGATGACCTCCGGGCCGTCCTCCTGAACTCTGTGTCTCCTAAAGACAACCTCCCGGCGGGCCACCTGAACTCTGTGCCTACTCGGAACGACCTCTTGGCCGTCCTCCTTAAATCTATTTTCTTGCCATTAAGGGTGGGGTGATGTCATGATCTGCCTGTGTTCGGTTTTGAGTGTGCGTTCCTTGTCTGTTTTCACTACTCACATTTTATAGTTGCTCTTATTTCAGTTCATTCATGTTTATTAGATTGATCATTTATTCTTGTGTTAAGATTATTTTCTTGGATTCCTGTGTTAGATGTTTTAGTTTGTATGTCCTTGTTAATCTGGTTCCTCCCTGTTTATGATATTTAGTTAGTTCTATTGTTTACTTATTTCTGTTCACTTAGATGTTCTGTTAATCCCCTGCATACCCTGCTCATCTGTATTAATTAGCCTCCCTTCTTCAGTTGTCTTAAATTCTCTCCCTCACTCTTCTCTGCTCTAGATTTCTTCTGATTAGCTCCCAATGTTCATTGGGCCACTCTTCACCCTACCCCAGCATTTATACTCTGTTTTTTTTGGTTCCACTCTGGTTCCTCCTGGCTACTACCCAGTCCATGTCCTCAGACCTGCCTGTGTTTTCATGTCCTGCATACACCTGAGGGTTTATATTTTTAAAATTATTAATCTACTTACCATGCTGCTTCCATGCTCTTGTCTGCACTTTGGTCCTGCAAAAACCTTACTCCCCATGACAGAGAAGGTGACTGCGCCTCAGAAAGTGCTTTCTAACACATTTTCTGTCAGTGGTAGCAGCTTGCTTTTAGGGTTGCAGCCATTATTTAACTTCCTAAAATGTGCTTTTCAGAAATATACCTCTTGTTCAACAGCAGGTTTGTTTGGTTTTTAGCAACTATTAATGATCATAATCAATAATCATTAGCAAGGTTTGAATATGTCAGTGTGTGAATGGGTGGATGAATGGGGGAATGACTGAATGTAGTGTGAAGCGCTTGGGGGTTTCTGGGAACTTGATAAAGCGCTATACAAGTACAAGCCATTTTCCATTATTTAACGTAACTTAACCTAACTATTATTTAACTTAACAAACAACTTTCAGTCTGTCAGAGATTGTGCTGGGAATACCAGCCCAATGAGACAAGCCCAAACGAGCAAGATGACGAACGAATGGACAGATGTGATAAGGTCACATCCGGATTAATGGTTCAGCTAACACAAAGGAAATCTATATTTAGCAACCCTTTGAGTTTCACGTGTACTTCTAAATATCATTAATAAAAATATTAATGTCTGTATGAGCGCTGGCAGAGCTGTACAGCCCATCTATATATATATATATATCTATC
>JAHUTJ010035349.1:0-12319 GCA_036250325.1 Characodon lateralis
TGGGGTGTTGCGCCAGATGACCTGGCCTCCACAGTCACTGGACCTGAACCCAATCGAGATGGTTTGGGGTGAGCTGAACCACAGAGTGAAGGCAAAAGGGCCAACAAGTGCTAAGCACCTCTGGGAACTCCTTCAAGACTGTTGGAGAACCATTTCAGGTGACTACCTCTTGAAGCTCATCAGCAGAATGCCAAGAGTGTGCAGAGCAGTAATCAAAGCAAAAGGTTGCTACTTTGAAGAACCTTGAATATAAGACATATTTTCAGTTGTTTCACACTTTTTTGTTCAGTATATAATTCCACATGTGTTAATTCATAGTTTTGATGCCTTCAGTGTGAAGCTACAATATTCATAGTCATGAAAATAAAGACAACTCTTTGAATGAGAAGGTGTGTCCAAACTTTTGGTCTGTGCTGTAACTTCCTAATGCCTTTGGCAATGTCTAACTAATCAGAAACAAATGGCACTGAGAAGACACATGCCTAAACACATAATCTGTTCTGCCAGATGCCTGCAGTCTGACTAAACAATGCAAGTAAGGTACTGTGTTAAATATAAATAATAGTAATAATAGTAATAACAACATAATAATGAAAGAATCTTTTTTTATTTTCCAGTGTTGAAATATACCTAAACTGAGACAAAACCAAAACTGAAGAAATGATCTAAAAGTGAGTGGGCGAGCTTGTGTTCATACTGTAGTTCCATATGCACGTGGGAGGATGTGCACCTAAATCGTTTTATGGTTTGTGGTGGAGGTTAAGTGGGTTTGTGCAAAATCTAATTTGCATGTGTGCATGCTGAGATATGCTTTTATTAGTGCATTTATCGGGCAAGAAGTTGCATTTCAAGTAAAGAACAAATTAGGTTATTTTCAAATTATGTAAAGAATTACACAACTTGTAAGAACACATTTTCATTGATTTTCATCTTACCTGTCCATATCACTGTTATGTTAGGCAATAGGTCCTCTCCAACTGTTTGCAGGTAGGGAGATTTAGACACACTTGGGGAGCACAGAGAACCGCAGTACTCTAACCGTGAGAAAGAAAGAGAAAATAATGTTTCATGTAGTAAAAAACTGCCTGGTGGAGTTTTATGCAGCCTTGACTTCAGTTTTACCTGTAGGGCAGAAAAGGAAGACAGGTGGCTCCCCCAAGAAGCGATAAATCTCATTAGTTACTGTGACCTGAGCACGGGCAAATGAAGTGAAGGCCTCAGTGTCGGCCTGGCACATGGAGTGATCAATGTCGTCAAAGAGAACGGCAAACGCCTGGCACCCCAGGTCAGATACCTGGCAGAGAGGAACAAAGGAGGCTCGGAAAGTGAGACAAACATGCAGGTTTGTTTCTGAAATATTGTGCTGAGCATAACATGCCTGTTTCAGTTTGCGTTTGAGCAGCGTCAAGTCGCAGGAAGAAGAAAAGACTATGTCCTGACCAGGGGAGACTGCATAAACAAATCTTAGACCCCTGGACTGGGCTTCCACTATAAGAGTGCGCAACTGAGCTGTGAAAGAAGAGAAGGTACAAGTCATAAATATGAGGGTTAAAAGGAGAGAAATGAGAGAAATAAAAGAACTATGTGTGGTTAGTCTCAAAAAACTGATTTGAAAAGACATTCTCTCATCATAAAGCCAAATGCTGCCTTTTCAAAACCTTTTGGGATAAACTTTTTTCTTGTCTATGCAGAGGCTAATGTTATAGTGTGCCTGTCATAATGAGGGTTTTTTGAAGGACCAATATGCAGAGGAGGATTCCAGTAGCTTGAGGTTTGCAGGTTGACGAGTCTTTAATCCTCAAGGCACGAACAGACAGGGTAGTAAACGCGCATAAGGAAATACATATGAGGAACCAGCGGGGAACAAAGGAAACAAATGTGCTTAAATACATAACTGAACAGCAGGGGGAGCCAATGACAAACGTGACCAGACAATCGGAAAAACACAGAACAGGTGTGGGTTTGGGGTGCAGGGAGACAGAAAACAAAGGACTAGACCAGGTAATATAACAAAAACTCAAACTCAAAACACAAGCCAGTATGACAGTGCCTTTTTATTGGTCTGCTACCAACAAATAAAAACATCCTGTTGGTGAGGAGATCTGCTCATTAAAAGAGTGACAGTCAAGAATGCCAATCAGGGCTGTAGGAAATGATGTTCCTTTGTTGCACAAGGATTTTCCTTTTTTGGAGTGAGATTCATCAGGGCAGAGTGAGAGAGTCAAAAGGAAGAAAAAGCATGAGACTCTTCAAATCAACTGTAGATTTTGTCACAGTAATTGCTTGCATTTTGTCTGTGCGTATTCCATCCCACAATTTTTTTTCTCCTCTTTTTATGTGGATATTTAGTTTTACGCTATGGGAATGCATAATACAATCATGATACACTGGACAGAATAAACATTTTGATGCCCTTATGTTAGTAATAACAATGCATTTCCAAAAATATCAAAGAGCCAATCTCAAATTAATGACAATGCAAGACACAAAGACCTGTGACTCTCTATTGTAGTGGCAGCGTTTGTTTTTGCTTCAACAGTTTCTCTCTAATTGGTATAACACAATCTTTTTCTTACATTAAATAAACAGAGTTGCACAAATGGCTGGGTGAGTGAGTACCTTGATGGAAGGAAATAACTGATGCACAAACCTTCCTCTTCGGGAGAATAGACTTCCCTCCACAGCAGTCTGTGTTTCAGGTCATCTTTGGGACCATACAGGTAGGTGTTCAATCCCCACAGCTGCATCCTGAGGGAGATGAGGAAAGGAGATTTTTTTTATCAATACTGTAAAATGTTGAACAAAAGAAAGACAAAAGGAAGTTAATTAAATGGTTTGAAGAGGCTGATAGAGGTCGGATAATTGTAGAGATGTACCGATGAGAATTCTATGTCTGGTTATCCTCTTAAATGAACTACAGACATCTCGTAGAAATGTATTTACTTTTATATAACGTCTAACATCTCTGTTGCTTCCTCTGACCTTTTTGTAAAGTCATGTAATAATTAGGACAACACAAAAAATGGATGTCCAATCTTGTTCTGACTCATACCTGGAAAAGAAAGGGATTTAACATAAGGTAAACTACAGAAATTAACCATCTTTTACTCATGATCAAAATCATCTACAAAAATGTGTATGTCGAGGAAAAAAATTAAGATACCCTAACTGTTAATGTAGTATGTTACCCTGTTTTGTAGAAATTGCTTCAATGGGATGCTTCTTGTAGCCATATACCAGTCTGAGATCAGTTTGAGGAAAGTCTGCTCCACTTCTTACTTTCATCTGTGAGATGTTTGAGGGGTTTGCTGCATTTGCACCCCGTTTAAAGTCTCAGCACAACATCTCAATGAAAATCTGGACTTGACCCCAGACTTCCTATTTCTTAGTTATCATGCTGACCTACAAGGATTCATAAGTAATTATGGGGCCATTGTCATACTGCAGGGTCCACTTCTGCTCCAGCTTTATTTTTGTATTTTACTCAAGCGCCCTACATGGTAAAGGTCATAGTGGATTCTATGATGATGAGCTGGCCAGGTCCTGCTAAAGCAAAGATCCAAACAGTGACACTTCCAGCTCTATACTTCACAGTTAGTATGAGGCTCTTTTCCTCCTATGCTGTATTACGTTTACACCAAAATGTGCTCTCTGTTCTGGGGTCCAAAACATTACATTTTAGACCCATCGGTTCAAAACAAATGGATCCAGAGGTCCTTGTCTCTATACTTTCTCTAACTAATTTTATGTTTTTCTTACAAAGCAAAGTTTTCCCCCTTAGACACCTCCCACCTCCTCTTTCTGTTTGTACAGGCATGCATTTTCATATCAGCAGTAGCAAGAATCTGCTGTAGGTGCGGTGATGACATGGTTTTGGAGATTTATTTTAGCATCTTGCAATCCTCCATTTGTAGATTATCTTCCAGACAGAGGAAAACCTGATTTGAATATGTTTCAGACCCCTTTCAAACTCCTTAAAAGACTCAATATTTGCTACAATCTACTTATAAAACAGCTCTTTACATCTTTTCTTTAGAACATGGAGTTCACTCTTCCTTCAACAACCTGGAGCGCACCAGATAAAGTGTCTGTGGTTTAAAAAATTCAAACCCCCTTCGAAATGCTGAATTACGTCTAATGATGCGCTCCCGATGTGTGTTTTAGTCATTTCAAGTGTCCATACATGTGTATTGACTAATAATACGATTTTTAATAGTATTTTACAGAAGGTTTTAAAACATCTTTACATTAACTTAAATCATTCAGTCACACTGCTTACCTTCAGTGTTGTTAAGTTTAAAATTAAATATCTGTAAATATATGTTCAAATATATTAAAAAAACACAGGCTTTTACAGGTGTCCCTTGTTATTCCTGCCTGTATAAACTGAAAACAAACGTAGTTGACATTGGAATTTCTTCCCTCAGTAACAGCGGCCACACCAAAAAATGTTGTTGTCAGACTGACCTGGTAGCACTGGTGTGTTGACTGTTAATGAAAACAATGGATTCTGTTTTAAGTTTACGGCCAGCCACTTACCATTCAGAGCCAACTAAGCTTAGAATCATCCGATTCTCATCAAAAGCCGGTTTCTCGCCATCTTTATTTGCTATGACTTAAAGAGCCAAGGCTGATTTGCTGGAATATGTATCACTTACTGACATCCTTTATTGTCTTTTTTATAAAGCATTTTTCACATCTATCCTTTCCAAGCTTTAAAACTTCTCTTCGTCAGATATAACGTAGTACAGAGAGATGTTTGGCACTCAGAGGGAGGAGAGGACAATAGGAGAAAAAATATAATAAAAAATAGAACTGCTAAAATCATAATGAAAACATATCAACTGTCTGTATCATGAAGTCCCAAGGCCACGTCCCTTACGGTAAATAAGCTTCTGAATTATAAAACTAAATCTGCATCAGAAGCCATTCATTCAGCCATGTCCCTCTTCCTGCTCATTTCTGGTAGGGAAGTGATCTCATCTTTCACTTCCTGGACAGATGGCATGTAAGTCGCCTCCACAAAGTGCCAACCTACATGCAATCACACAAACACGGATATTGTGTATAAATCTAGGCACCTCTCTGCCAAACCTATCAAACACTAAATAATTGTCGGCATCCCACAATACTGTCCCAAATAAAACGTCTCTATAAATAAATTTGGAACCCACACACTCAGCTGCTGGTGCAGTTTTGGAGTAACTCTCAAAGTGTCTTATTATTAGCAATTAAACTATAGTACTTTATCCAAGTTTTTGGTTTGGATTTAATCATTTATTCTTAAAGGTAAGATCAGTGTGGCATTCTGAAATAATTGGTTCCCTTCCAGCCACAAAGAATGCCTGAGGGTAATGAGAGGACATGAAAATCCTTTGTTAGTTTTACATTAATTAATTATTTAATTAATATCTGCATTAATTTACAGCATGTTTGAGGCACTGCTCTCATTGTTCACTTATATGATTGTTTCTATTTTCATGAAAGGATGACGGATCCTTTTTTTAAATTTGCGTGTTTATTGCGTAGGGAGCTGAGTCATACATAGCTTTTTTGTCTTTGTGCACAAAGGAAACTGCTAATGAAAAAAATCTTTGGCACTTAAAATGGAGTGCAGTTACTTCCCGGGGCTGTGACTCAAATTAAATTGCAGTCTAAACCTGAGTTGCAGAGTTAGGTTATAAAACAGTATGCCAAACTGTGAACGTCTCATAGGATGGTTCAATCCCTCATCTGACAAAAAGAAGATCATGGCGCATCTGCAAAGCCACCAAAATATTGTCATCTACTTAAACTAACAGGCCTAGCCAAGGAGGGCATTAAGCAGAGAAGCAGCCAAAAGGCTCATGGTAACTTTGAAGGAGATCGACAGCTTAGGTGGGAAAATCTGTCCACTGTCCAAATCCAGAAATCTGGCTTTCCAAAGCAAGAAGAAAGCCATTGTTCATTTTTTCAGTTTACCAAAATGTAAAGGACACAGCAAACAAGTGGTCAGATGAGAGTGAAACTGAACTTCATGGCTTGCATGCAAAATGCAACACTTCTCCTCAGAGTATACACACTATCGGCAATATAAAACATAGGGGTGGCAGCATCATAGTGTGGGGAAGCTTGTCAGAGTTGATGGGAGGATGGATGGAGCTAAATACAGAGCAATCCTACAAGAAAATCTGTTAAGAGGTTCACCTTCCAGCAGGACACCAACCATAAACATTCAGCCAGAGCTAAAATTGAATGGTTCAGATTGCAGGTCCAGTCCTCAAGGGTCAGTTTTCTGCTATTTTTAGAAGTGTCTCTAATTCAACACACCAAAATTATATAATTAGGTAATTGGCAGGAATCTGTAGAAACTTGACTGAATGCTAAGGAGGCAATTCAGCCATTTGAACCAGGTGTGTTGTACCAGGGAAACATCAAAAAATTGCATGACAGCAGCCTCCGAGTACTTGAGTTTGACGTTTCTGGTTTAAGTAAAACATATTGTCAGAATTGGCCCAGTTGAAGTCCAGACTGAAATGCAAATGTAGTCTGTGGCAAGACTAAAAAATTAAATAGTTAATCGCTGAAAATTTTAATTAAATTATGTTCAATATCTTTGGATAGCACTGATTCTCAAAAAATGTCTTCTCAAGGCACTTTATAACAAAAATAAAGGTATTACAGAGCTGAGCGAATCTCAATCTCAAAAGACTTGAAGCTGTAATTGCAGTAAAAGGTGGTTCTGAGTTTGGACTCAGGCAGGCTGAATTCTATTGCAACACACTTTTCAGATTTATAAGATAAAAGTATTTTAAAATATGTATTATTACCCTCACCTTCACAATTATGCACTTTTTTGTGTTGGTCTATCACATGTAATCCAAATAAAAGCAAAATTTAAAGTTGTAAAGTTAAAATGTGAAAACGTTTAGAGAGAATGAACACTTTTGCAAGGTACTCTGTGCGAAAACTATTAACGTAAAACATTAAAACAATACAAACACATCACCCATGATCACACAGACAGTTCAAACACAGCAAAAATGAACTGGCTTGCAAAGAAAAACAAAACTCATCAGACTATGTTTAGCAAGTAGAGTTATTTATCTGCTTACCATTGAAAGAGAACTTTTCTCTGATCCATAGACCAAGGACGACCATAGAAACCTGGAGGAAAATCAAATATGAGGTGAAAACATTCACACAAAAATAAATGCTGGGTTTACCTGCTCATAGGGAGCTCTATTATTAGACATTAGCTACATTAGCCTATTTTTAGGGTAAAAAGCCTAACACAGTGTGCAAACACATAACCCAACCCCTTTGCAATAATTAAACCCAAGGCTGAATTGCCCCATATGTGACCCTGTACTAGGTGACTAAAAGAAGTCACATTGGATTGTTTTTAACGTTACATTTTTATAGAGTTTTATATTGACATTTTGGAGAAAAAAGAAAGAAGCTCACAAGCCTGATAACATCATCAAAACTGAGAAATACTGGCATAGCACTATCATGTTGTTGGAATATATTGCTCCTTTTTTATATATTAAGAATATATTAAAGCAAGATTTTCAGCCATCTGCCAGAAGCCTCTAGTTGGAAACAAATGGGCTTAGAAACAAGGTCAATGTTCTGGAGAGACCATCACAAAGTCCTGATCTCAATCCCATAGAAAATATTGGGGCAGAGTTGAACAGGTGTGTGCGATCAAGACAGCCCACAAAAATGACTCATCATTTGTCTCCAGAAGACTGGGCTTCAATTCCAGCAAACCTTTGTGAGAAGATTGTAGAAGGGTACCAAAATCTATTCCCTTAATCAATTCTAGCTGGATATATATCCAGAAGGCATCTCATTTAATGCACTTTAATGTTTTGAGATTTAAAAAACTAACAAAGGTTAGAAACAAGCACTTTGATGGATTAATGGTAGTACTCTTCTAATCCCTTTATTTTCAGCTGGATTTAAAACTTAGTTCTTCTAAAGGATTTACAGCATATCGTTCTTTTATGGTTAAAGGTTTGTGCATTAAAATTTAAGAACTGAAAACAACATCAGACCAATTAGTGTACATGTTGTTAAGTAACTAGAAAGAAAAACTGATATGTGAGACCTCTAAAATTTCCCAAACAACTAAGAACACTTCAGTTTTAGGTCACTGATATCTGGCTGCTGCAGCTAAAATGCAAAACGTACAGTAAGGCAAAATTATTGAAGAACTTCCAGTCCCTGCTCGGCCGTACCCCCACTGTATTTGGTTTAGGCCTAATTTATCTGCATGCACACTCTCCATCACATTTTCTATTCTTAGAAATGGGAGCATCCCCAGTGTCCCTCCCAGTCCTGTATGTTATTGAATAAGTCTGCAGTGTGTCTAAGTGTGCAAGTACAGAAAGTGGGTTAGAGCGACAAGTAAATTAAATACATTCCAGACCACTTTCTTCTGCATGCCTTTGGGGAATTTCTTCATTATTGCTTTGGTGTGCATGTGTGTGACGTGTGACATTTCTAGATGTGAGTGGAGTCCTCCCTGTTAAGCCAAATTAATAAAAACCTCTGTAGAAACCACCTAGAGGGTTTGAGAAAAAGAGCTTAGAGGAAGTACAAAAATCTAACAACCAATTAGCTGCTGGACTGCACTGGAATAAACAGGATTTATGATGGCATGTGTTGTGAACTAGCACTGTAAAATTCTGAATTAAAATGGATTCAATAATAATAACATAGCAGGAATGATAGATGCTTGAGACTCCTGTTTAATGTTTTGGTTAATTTACGATATTAACGAGCTTGTCACAAATAAAGGGGTTTAAAGACAGTAATTTCCTACTTGAGGTACTAGTGTTTATCATCACTGATGAGCTATAAAAACTTGATAGCATTTCACAAACATCTTGCCTAGACAAACATTAGAGACCTGAAAATAGGATACTTTACGTAATTATTGGTATTATTTCTGACACATTTAACACTGTACATACAACACTGACACCAGCTGAGTCAGACTGCCACTGAGTTTTTGGACATGACACTTCTACACGTCATGTGTACTGCACATGTGCCACTGCCACAGCATTTACAAAACTACTGCTCAAATATCACAGCAATGATCTCATCTCAGGCAACACAGTGCAAACATTTTGTCTGCCCTGATGAAGACTCTCTCACCTCAGGAAGCCAGATACCTAAAATGACTTGTTTTCTGATTACTTCAGCTACTAGTTATCTGAGTTACTCAGGCCATTACTATTTTAATCTCAGACTGCCAGCTGATTCTAAATATGGAAAAAAAAAAAAAAAGTATTGTGCTACAGTATACAGTGATATTTGCTACCTGTTGAATTATAAACATTAATAAATGGAACTCTACATAGCTCATTTTCCTTTACTATCATTTTCCTCCTCTTTATCAAAGTTGGAGTCAAACATTTTGGAGATCTGTTGAGTTGTATGTTCTCTTCACCTTTTTTAACATCATCATCATTAACTGCCCACCATAACAGCTGCCTTCCTCCTCCTCCTAGCCTCCCCGCACCATCTCTGTCATCATCTGTTATTATCGTGTCAATCAAACTTCAACACATTATCTTAGGCTCAAACCTCCTCAGGCTTCATCGCATCATTTGTAATCTTTCCATCATTTCTGTTTTAGTCATCAGTATATCTGTGTCTTTATTTTCTAGCAGCTAAAGTAGGATATTTCAAACAGACATCATCTGATGCTTTCCACTGCCTGCCTTTTGATCTCCACTTCTAGCTTGGCTGATGCCCGCACCATCATTTGCCACAGAGCTTTTCATGCAAGCTTATTCTTCCTTCATAAATATATTTATCAACACACCCACACCCATCTTACAGTAGCTGCAAACGATTGTTTTTATTACAGGCCAGGTCATATTAATTTCTATTCAATATCAACACGCTGTGTATAAGAATACAATGAAATCACATGATTTATAGGAGATCAGTGATGAAGTCGGTCGCTCTCACCTTCCACCACCCCACAAAGGAACTGCCTCTTCTCCTCCATCGCTGCTTCCCTCCGCTTCCTGTCGACCTCTAACGAGAGAGGGGAGATGTTTCCTCCGCCGATCAGCTCAGATTCCGGGAATGTTCTTCATGCCTACCCTTCATATGCTTCCTCTTCTTTCTGTCTCTCTCCTTCCTCTCATCCTACTCCTCCTCCTCACTACACCGCCGGATGCTCCCGCGCTGCGTTCAGGTGCTAACGGGACGCGCCAGCTTTAAAGCGTTTCCTACAGTGAGCAATTAGCCTACTATCAATAAATCGTCGGAAACATCAAATTCTCGGATATGTAATGCTTAGTTGTTGGAATGATGATACCATATGCTCTTATGTACTGTTAAAATAAAGCTACCTTTACTACTTCGTAGAGCTAATAAAGCACACTAATTATTAGTATTATTATTTATCAGTAAATCAGGAAAAGGGGATGACCTAAACATGTTTTAGCTTCATTTCACTACCTTTGAACGTTTTGATGTTACATAATTATTATTATGAATATTGTAGTTCTGTATTGTTTCAAAATGTTTATCTTCCACAATTTAATTGAACAATATGCAAAGGTCTCAGGTGAAAAAAATATAAACAATAAATATCTGCGGTTACCTCATGGCATAAATGTGCAAACCCTTAACCTTCGTATAAGCACATAAAGGTTCAGCATGCAGTCTTCTTGAGTTCACATCTGCTTTAAATTAACTGGAAATAAAGTTCAGTTGTCCTAATAGGATGTTCCAGACTTTGGTTATTTGCATCCTTTAGCACAAGTCAAAGTTTGCAGACAGGTTATAAAAGATCAGAGGGATTTTATTGTACAAGAGTATCAATCAGGAGATGAATAAGAAAAAACAAAAAAACAAAAAAAAAAACAACATTATATAAAGTACAGACCAAAAGTTTGGACACACCTTCTCATTCAAAGAGTTTTCTTTATTTTCATGACTATGAATATTGTAGCTTCACACTGAAGGCATCAAAACTATGAATTAACACATGTGGAATGATATACTAAACAAAAAAGTCCTGGTCCTAGTTTTGATGCCTTCAATGTGAAGCTACAATATTCATCGTCATGAAAATAAAGACAACTCTTTGAATGAGAAGGTGTGTGCAAACTTTTGGTCTGTACTTATATATCCACCATGTCGCAGTGAAGGCAGTAACACTTAACTAGAAAACAGGTGACAACAGGTACAAGAGGCTAACAACAACGCTGATGGAGCTTTGAGAATTTCCAACAAGTACTGATTACGCTCATGTGACAACTATTGCTTGTCTTCAATAGGTTTGCACGACAGAAAGATTATCTTCCAAAGAAGAAAATGAATGTCACATTATCATCAACATCAACAGGGGTGTATTCACATTTGACAGCCATTGTCCTTAATTCTATTTCCATCCCTTCTGTTGCTGTTACTTCCTTCACATACTTGATCTCCAACAGCTGGTCTGCCAACTGTAATTAAGCAGCAGATTTTGCTCATACTGCCTGGCTGAGTTTTACATTCCAATTATACACTGCTCATAAAAAATAAAGGGAACACTCAAATAACACATCCTAGATCTGAATGAAAGAAATATTCTCATTGAACACTTCGTTCTGTACAAAGTTGAATGTGCTGACAACAAAATCACACAAAAATCATCAATTGAAATCAAATCTATTAACCAATGGCGCCTGGAGTTGGAGTCACACAAAAAATTAAAGTGTAAAAACACACTACAGGCTGATCCAACTTTGATGTAATGTCCTTAAAACAAGTCAAAATGAGGCTCAGTATTGTGTGTGGCCTCCACGTGCCTGTATGACCTCCCTACAACGCCTGGGCATGGTCCTGATGAGACAGCGGATGGTCTCCTGAGGGATCTCCTCCCAGACCTGGACTAAAGTATCCGCCAACTCCTGGAGAGTCTGTGGTGCAACGTGACATTGGTGGATGGAGCGAGACATGATGTTCCAGATGTGCTCAGTCAGATTCAGGTCTGGGGAACGGGTGGACCAGTCCATAGCTTCAGTGTCTTCATCTTGCAGGAACTGCTGACACAGTCCAACCACATGAGGTCTATCATTGTCCTGCATTAGGAGGAACCCAGGGCCAACCGCACCAGCATATGGTCTCACAAGGGGTCTGAGGATCTCATCTCGGTACCTAATGGCAGTCAGGCTACCTCTGGCGAGCACATGGCGGGCCGTGCGGCCCTCCAAAGACATGCCACCCCACACCATTACTGACCCACTGCCAAACTGGTCATGCTGAAGGGTGTTGCAGGCAGCAGATTGCTCTCCACGGTGTCTCCAGACTCTGTCAC
>JAHUTJ010035350.1:0-12313 GCA_036250325.1 Characodon lateralis
ATTGTACATTGTAAATTGTAAATTTGTATATTCTGTAATGCAAAAACAGAACAAAAGAGCAAAGTGTACCGGAGTCAAATTCCTTGTTTGTATGCACGAACTTGGCAATAAAGCTGATTCTGAAAAAATAGCTGACAATGTAGTTAATTATGAACCTGAACTCAATATTGCAGTGATATTTAAATTCTATCAGCACACCAAAGTGAATACAATTCAAATCTACCCATTTTAAAATAATGTCCATGCTTCTGCTTTTAAAAAAAGAGGGGATATTCCCTCCTTAAGCAAAGAATGTGCTATTGCTGCTGGGTACGATAGCCTGCTTTCACCTTACATCTCTAGACTGGGTTTCCTGAAACATAGTGCCAGGTCTGAATTTGCCTGCCAGCTGCTGCCTCCTTTCCTTTTGTTCTGACTTATTTAAGAGCTTTGATGTGAAAGGAAAACAGCTATTATATCAATAGCATGTGTCAGCATGCCTGTGCCTGAAATGTGGCGCATTCATTTTGCCAGGCTAAAGCCACACCTGTTGTCTTATCTTTGAGAGCTGCCCGACTCCAAAGGTAAGGAGTCAGGTGTGGCTTGTTCAGACTATAGGGTTGGTAAAGTGTGACAATTCATTAGAGAGAAAGTCTTTCTGCTTAGTAGGATAACATTGCAAGTCTGGACAGTTGAATCTGTAGTGGCCTGAGGTTTTTTATTAAAGGATAGAAGCTGTAAGACACACCTTTGCTGCACCACAGGCTGTGGGTTTCTAGCTCATTATCACATGGGTTGAATTTAATGTGACTGCCCTGGGGGGGCGAAGAAAAAGAACAGCTGTGTTTCAATCTGAAGCGCCTCCGAATTTCTGGCAACCTTTACAAATTTCACTTTAGCCAAAACAGCAATAGGTTGCATTACCTGGTTTGACGAGAGTAAACATGGCTGCAATGTATCATGAACAAAAGATAGTACTGGTATGGAGTTGGATTAAAAACAAAAATAAGCTTCTATGTCAATTTTTCTAAACCAAAGAAGAAACAAAATCCACACAGTAGTGTAAGAAACATTACAAGAAGGATCTTTGTAGACTCTATTGGTGGCAATCTATTGCTTTACATAAAGCGTATTGCATTAAAATAAGAAGTATTACATTACACAGGCTAGTAAGTTGGAAAGGGAAAGTTAAAAATGAAAATATTATTGTTAGTGGCCTCTGCATGCTGCCTTATTTATTACTGAAATATTTCAACTGCAACAGAGTGAAAATAAATAAAGGCCCAACTTGATTATTGTTAATTCAACATTTCCCTCACAGTTTATCTCCATAATTAGTAACTTTCTGAAGAGATTAATAATCTTATACCCAGTGTCACACAATTTCTTATCTGCCCTAACTCTACATTGCATATGAAAATCGTGGCTTTGAGTAAATAATGTTCCAGAATTACTTTTCAACCTATTTTAATGCTGTAGCAAAGGTGATGAGATCTCCAGCTAAACGAGGTAGCAACATCTGTTTTTTTAATATTTCAATAAATTTCAGTGGGATGAAAATTTATGTTAGTAATACACATAAATCTCCTCAAAATCATCTTGACAATAATGTCAATTAATCTCAAACCTCACTGTGCAGACGCACTTATCATCTTATTCGATGAAGATCCCTTGCTTCAGCTCAGCACTCAGCAAATGGCTCCAACAGCAGGGTAGGCGTACCTATTTTCTGATCAATTCCTCCAGAAATTATTTCATCTGTGGATGAGGATTGAGCTTTCAGCTCAAGATGGTCATGTCCAACGCCTGGACACCGAGGTCCACATCCTGATGGGAGTCACTTGAAATCAGTAATGCATGTGTGAAACCTTAAGGAAGGATTATTTTTTACATCACGTGTTGCCCAAATGTTAACACTATTAAACAATATACCTATGGGGTAAGAATGCTGTCAAAAACAATGTGTATGTAAAGACGGAAATCTGTGCATATTAGTCAATAGTTGTGCATAAGTAAAATCCAAAAGAGGTATTCTATATTTTCTCTATAAGAATACAAAATAAAATATTACAGTTTCAAGAAATTACAAACACAAAGTTCAAGTTTACAGTTGTGGTTTATTCTTTATGAATACAATATGCTATAACAGTTTGTGAATACGATTTCTTTCCAATGAGGATACGAATTTACATCAGCGACTTGGCGTCACGTGATCTCAGGCTACTTAGTGGAGCCCAGAGTTAGTCGATTCGCGTTGCGCATGCACTGTCACACTCCTCACCGCCAGTAAACGTAGTGCCGGGATTGGATGATGGAAAAAGGCCATGGAAGACAATACAGTCTAAAAGGAATATTAGGAACAGAGGGGAGATAAGGGGGGAGTCAAGAGTATTATAAATAAAGCATTGTTCTTATTTTTATGAAATACAAAACTAAAACATAGAATATAATGGGTAGAGTTATAGAATGATGTACAGTAGGTGGCGGTATGCACCTCTGAATTTGTTGAGTACCGCCAGCAGAAAAAGAAGAAGCAGCAGCACTAGCGCTAAGATGACGGACCAAGTAACTACGGTGCAAAGCCAAGTAGTTTATATGTCTTAATGTTGTTAATATATGCTCTTGGTCCATCATCTTGGCGCTAGTGCTGCTGCTTCTTCTTCTTCTTCTTCTGCTGGCGGTACACAACAAATTCATAGGTGCAGTGCATACCGCCACCTACTGTACATCATTGTATAACTCCACCCACTATATTCTATGTTTCACTTTTGTATTTCATAAAAATAAGAACAATGCTTTCCGTCATCCAATCCCGGCACTACGTTTACTGGCGGTGAGGAGTGTGACAGCGCATGCGCGATGCGAATCGACTAACTCCGTGCTCCACTAACCAGCCTGAGCTCACGTGACGCCGAGTCGCTGATGTAAATTTGTATTCTCATGGAAAAGAGATCGAATTCACAAACTGTTATAGCATATTGTATTCATAAAGAATAAACCACAACTGTAAACTCGAACTTTGTGTTTGTAATTTCTTGAAGCCGTAACATTTTATTTTGTATTCTTATAGAGAAAATGTACAATACCTCTTTTGGATTTTACTTATGTACAACTATTGACTAATATGCACAGATTTCCGTTTTTACATACACATTGTTTTTGACAGCGTTCTTACCCCATATATACCTCTTTGAAAATATGAGCACACTGAAGCAAGCAGTGGATCATAAAATTAAAGTTATTTGGGTCTTGTGACACTTTATAGACAGCAACCATTTGCTTCAGCAACTTTGTTATGGTACAGCACAACCATGCAATTCACAAAGTGAGACACACATGTGCTCTATTTAATTTATCTATGAGCATTTTGGTGTTAGTTATAGAGTTTTTATAGTTATAGAGTCTCCTGATGAATTACACATATTACAGTTTCCAGAAACAGTGCCTAGTACTGGTTCTCAGTTAAAAGTACACAAGTACACACAATAACCTGGGAGCATGTGACTATAAATGTTTTATTAGTTTACCTTTAAATTTTTAATCTGTTGCATTTACCTAAAATGGGCCTTGAAGCCCAACTGGTATATTTATTGTAAATATTCAAGCTAAAGGATAGAATCTCACATTAAATACAGGGAGGAGGTGCTGAAGTAAGCTAAAGTAGTTTGCCACTCTCCATCTGCTGTTATAGCCATGCAATTAAACAATTTGCCTCCATAACCACCTGCATTATAAGGTTTCTTTACTCCTGTGTCTTTTATGGCCAAACCGCAGCGATCAGGTAGCCATGTGCAGAAAGTAAAAATGCATTCCTCAGAGTTTAATTTCTTACCTAGCTTCCTGCTTGATACCACGTGTTGTACAAGCTTCACAATTCAGTAACGTGATCGGATTAATGTGTAGCCAACAGAACTACTCTCATCCCTAAATGTCACGTTTACCTTTAAAACATTTGCCCTAAAGCAATCACCCCCTGCCAGGTTTGTTCTTTTTATTTGTTCAAAAAGGACCATGCTAGTGCCCAATTAAGTTGGTTTAATTACACTACAAGTACCTTAAGGCAGTAATAGTTAATTTTTTTTTAAAAGTACCTCGTTAAAGCTCTATTATGTTTATGAACAGGCCTGTTTACGTTTTAAATGGCTGGCTGCCCTATTCAGCCTAAAAATGTAAAAATATACAACTGACCAAATTGTTTGATTTCCATCCAATATACTTTTCTGAGACCAGGTCTAGGTAGATATCCCAGACATTCCATCTCTCCACCTAATTCTGTGGGAACCCAAGGATTTCTTAGACTAGAATATTAATATAATCTTTACATCAAGTTCTTGGTCTACCATGGCATCTTGTCTCAAAGAGGCATACTTTAAAAACCTCTAAATGAAGGCTTACAGGGCACATCCTGTTCAGATGCACGAAACGCTTCAAGTTACTCCTTTCAATGCGGAGAAGCCTCAGCTCCATTTCAACCTCCCCTCAGATAATGGAGCAATTTATGTCTACGGCCTGCAAGTAGCTCCATCCATTTTTCCATAAATTCTAACCAGCTTCCCTTTTCCTGCTGAGGAAAAATATCCCCACACCAAGATGCTGCCACCACCATGTCTGATAGTGGGGATGGTGTGTTCATGAAAAATAAAAATAAATATCCTTTTACTATCTTCTGGGATATTCCTTCTTGGTTAAATAAACATAAATTTAATTGTAAATCTGCCAGAGGTATGAATATTGTTAGCCTAAGTCTTGTATTGCAGTTCCCATCTAACACAGGGTGTCTGTAGCATGGCCTTAACGACTACACCTTGACAAAGGGAGTTTATGATGCTTCACAAATATAAAATCACCAATTAAGTATTAACTTAAAGGTTTTATCATATTTAATTAAAGCTAGTTATTTAAAACTAATCTTGACAGGAAACTCCAGCTTTATCTGATAATGATCAATATGAGATTTATTTCTGGGTATATCAGAATTATCCTCCAAACACAAGCCTTACTTTAGCCAAGCAGGTGTACAGAATAAGTCACCTGCAAGATCCGAAAGTGTGCATGTGAAGCTGCTGCTTACAGTTCTGCAATCAGCTTACTATAAGTGCCAGGCATACTTCCATCGCTGAAGTTGTGGTCTGTGCAAAAGCGCAGATGCTTCAAGTTTAAAGATGATGTCTTTCAAGTGTGAATCCCACTTCCTAATTTAAATTTGCATTATATCTGAAATGCTAACATTATAACATTGCCAGAGCTATGAGAACACTAACAATGTCTCTTCTGTGGTTGCTTTTTCAGTTCCACAAATGATCACGATGTTGATCTTAAAATTGCTACCTTGGTAAAAAATATAATTTCACACCTACACTAAACTCCAGAGGGTCTGTCATAAACAGAACTGTGGCTTATACCAGAGATGACATATTAGCAAATGAAACCATATTTTTTGTTTGAGAGAAAATACACATAAAGCCACAAAGCACTGAAGGGTTGAGTCACTGTGTGATTGCTGGACAGCGCAACTAATATATCTCACTGCTAAAATATTTATCAGTCCTAGTCCAGCTGGAGTCAGATAGTCCTTATCAAAGTGTCAGTGGTGATGTTGGCTGCAGTTCTTTGGTGATGAGCTTCATCAGTAATTAATCTTTGTTTCCACATGCTTTATCACCAGAAAATAAGTCAGATGGGACTTTTTGGTGCATTCGCTGACCTAGTATACATCTCCAATAAAATTTTCATTTTTACGACCAGGGTGGTGATGCTGGAAATGGTAATTTGTTAGGTAATCCTTCTAAATTGCAATGGAGTATATGAAAGTGGGCATAAATGTTAACTTTACGGTTAAACTCACTAATGGACCCCAGTCTGAAGTCTTCTGGAGCCTTTGAAATGTTTTAATCCAATATTGTCCTGTATTAACCTCTATCCATCTCATCATCTCTGACTAACTTCCCAATCCCATGTACTGAAAAGAAACCCCACAGCATTATGCTGCCACCACCATGTATCTTATTGGGGATCTATGTGTTCAGGGTAATGTATAGTGCAGCTTTCTGCCTTATCGCACTTTTTACATGTAGGAAAGAAAAGTTTAATTTTAGTCTCCTCTGACTGGAGAACTTTCTTTCACATGTTTTCCCTGCTTCAAACAGCATTTTCCATCCTGTTTTATCCACCGACTTTCATTTTGCCACTGTTCAGTAAGGCTTGATTTCGGGAATACAGGACTAAAACCTACCATGTGTGTGTTGTGACTCTTTTCAGATAATGGACTTAACAATGCTCTTTTAGGGGTTGAAAGCTTGTCAGATTGTTTTATAGCCCGACTCTGATTTAAACCCCCCATAAGTTTATCCCTAATCTCTCTGCTGTGTTCCTTGGTCTTTATAATGCTCTTTGTCCAGCGGTAGGCCTCACATCATACTACATGCCCAGAGAATTCTCCCACGCAAAACACAACACCCAGACATATTCATCAAACATAAGGACATCCTGAACAGAAAGAAGAAGCCATTCAAAGATGGCGACAGTGATTAGCTGAAGCAAGTGCAGGCGATACTCAGGGTCCCCTTGAGAGAGGCAAAGGAAGAATACAGAAGGAGGGTAGAACAGAAGCTACAGTATAATAACATAAGGGAGGTCTGGGATGGCATGAGAACCATCACAGGCTGTACGTTGAAGGGCAATGTTGCAAGAGAGGAAGCTGCTGGGTGAACAAACCAGCTAAACCTATTTTTCACAGGTTTGATACTCCAACTCCCATAACCTTAGATGGCCTACCTTATACCATGTTTAACATCTCATAACCACCTCAGAATGCAGACCACCCCACCCTCCACATATATGGACAGTTCAACACCCCTCCCCACCACCATCACCAAGGACCAGGTGAGCAGAGAGCTGAGGAGGCTATATCCAAGGAAAGCAGCAGGCCCTGATAGTGTGTGTCCAAGGATGCTTAAAGACCATTACGATGAACAGAGGGAGCCTGTTCAACTAGGGAGGGTCCCAGTGCTCTGGAAAACGTCCTGTCTAATCCTGGTTCCCAAGAAAAAAAAACACCCCAGGGAGCTGGGTAACTTTAGACCAGTAACACTGACATCAAACATCATGAAGACCTTTGAATGGCTCCTGCTTCATGTCCTTCAAATCTCAGGGCCACCATGAACAAGATCCCCTGCAGTTTAGATACCAGGAGAAGGCGTGGGTGGAGGATGCCGGCCTTTACCTACTCCACAGGGCTTACTCATACCTGGACAGGGAAAGCAGCGATGTGAGCATGGCGTTTCTCGATATCTCCAGCACCTTCAACAGCATCCGGCCGCTCGTGCTAAGAGACAAGCTGACAGATATGAGGGCAGACTCACCCCTGGTGACAAGGTTTATGGACTTCATCACGGAGAGACCACAGTAGGTCAGACTGAAAGGCAGCATGTCCGACACTGTGGTCAGCAGCACCGGAGCACCACAGGGCTGCACTTTCTTTCGTCCTCTTAACTCTGTATTCATTTGGCTTCCAGTATAACTTCAGGCCTCCAAGGATAAGGAGATGGTGGTGGACATCAGAAGGAAGAAACCACATCTACAACCTGTGTCCATCGAGGGGGTTGATGTCGAGTTGGGTGGGACATACAAATATCTGGAGCATAGCTGGATGCTAGGCTGGACTGGACAGCAAATACGGACATTCTTCACAGGATATGGTAGAGTCATCTGTACTTCCTGAGAAGGCTGCAGTCCTTAAACATCTGCAAAAAACTGCTGCAGACGTTTTACCAGTCTGTGGTGGCCAGCCTCCTCTTCTATGCTGTAGATTGCTGGGGAGGAAACAGTAAGAAGAGACATGCTGGTCGATTGGACAGACTGGTGAGGAGAGCTAGCTCAGTGGTGGGCAAATAGCTGAGCTCTCTGGTGACAGTGGCAGAAAAACGTCCTAGGACAAACCGCTGTCCATACTGGACAACCCCCAACATCCGCCGCACAATATCTTCCTCAGGCAGAGCAGCGTGTTCAGTGGCAGACTGATCTCCCTGCCCAGCTCTACCAACAGATTTAGAAACTCCTTTATCCCCCTACCTATAAGACTGTATAACAGCTCCTAGTCATGGCAGTGGGGACAATAGACAATAGTCAATGGACAATATGGCAATTTCTACTTATATCCATAATCCTTATAGTCATTTGCTCCTCATCAGTACTCTTTACGTCCATTTGCATTTAATTTGTACTTAATTTGTACTTTTTACTTTATTTATTTTTCTGCTCACTTTCACTTTTATTTGCAATGTGCTGAACTGTTTACTGCAGCTATTGTTTTTTTGGCTTAATTTTTAATATTTGGGCTCTCTTCTTTTGAAAATGGTTATTGTCTTTAGCCAAGTGCAATGAATCTGCTTTTGAGTAAAATTTGCTGGATGTTTATGTTCCTTTTGGTATGAAACTAAAATAACAGCAATAAGAGTGGTCAGTGAAAAACTTGCCCTAATTATTATTTGTTTTATTTGTAAAAGGTTCAATACTTTTGTTAAACCCTGTATTAGCCAGCCACACAACGAAATTAAAATGTGTCAATATGATTCAAAATCCTGCCTTGGATTAAATGAAAAAATGCAGGGCGTGTCATTGCATGTGTTTTAAACTGTGTCTGAGAATCTACTGCAACAAAAAGCGAGACAACAAAAGCAAAAGAGCTGAGCCAAGTCATGCCCTAATTTCCCTCGCTTATATCCTACGTAACAACCAGAGCAAGACCCCCAACCCCCACTGGGATGCACTGTATATATGTCTCAAAGCAACAAAAGAATAATTAAAAGCATGTTCTGTTCAACCAAATCTCTGCACATCTGGAGCAAAACTGCAGAAAAAATTCTGAAGGTATGCAAACAAAGCCAAAAGACGGACACTATTCTCCAGTGTGACACATTCAGAGAAATGCTTTCAGATTCAGAGACACCATGGCTCAATTTTCTGCCCCCTTTCTTTTCATTGCTTTGCTCTGATCCACAAAATAGATAGCTCTGCTATGAGCTCCTCCATAGGCAGTATGAATGACAAGAACAACCTCTCCCCTTCTTTTCCCCCCATAGACACTTTTCCTTCCTATAGCCCCGCGGCACATGCTCCTCCTTTGCTCCGAATGTCTTAAAAGGAGGTCTGCTCCAGCCCTGCTAGAAAATTAGTTATGGTGTTTTGTGTGTTTGTGTGTCTATGACCCTCATTTATCAGTCCTGTTGACAGCTGAGCGGCTGAATGACTGCCATTGCCCTTCCTACAACTCAGCAACAGCAGTGTGGTTAGCTACAGAAACATAAAGACAGAGTAACAGAAAAAAAAGTGAAAAATCAGAGACATGCAGCACAGCCGTGTGTTTCAGGGAATTTCCACCTCTCCTTCTCCAGGACATCTACACGCAAGCCTTCAGTCAGCCAGCAGCGTGTTTGTGAATTTGTTACGAGCAAATAAAGGTTCCATTTGAAGTTAAAGTAATCGCTTCAAAGCAAGACTATTATCGAGATAGTGCTAATGGGTGGGGAGATGTTTTAAAAACAGTACCAAAGCACAGAGCACATGCCTAGACAATGCATGGGCTTTAGAGGTTCAAGCCCCACATAAGATCAGTCTTTCAGTGGAGGCATGACAGATAGCTGTAGTCTGAGGGAGCTGTTGTCTCAAAACATTCAGTCTCTACAACCCCTTTTTCCTCTGGTTAACTTTAATCAAGTTTTCATTTGAATTGTTGTTCAAATTAAACAGGAGAACGGCAATCACTATTAACCAAGACCACTTCAAGCATTATTTGTTTACCAGGTCAAACAAACTTCTGCTACAAAATATGTTAGCAGAGAGGGTTTGATGCATTCACTGACCTAGTGTGAAGGTCCATTGGAGAGATAAAGTATACAAGTACTTGCCAATAAGCATTAGACAGTGACAGAAGTGTAGTTTTCCTTATTATCAAACAGTTTTTTTAAAGCAAAGAAGGAAATTATTCTTTTCAACATTTAAGCAGTGCTAAAAGTCGTGCACTTAACTACTGTACTGTAACTTCTAAACATTGTTTATATACCTTAGCATCTAATGGCAAAGTGAAGATGTTTATTACATTATATTGAAATTATGAGAAAATATCAGGTCAAACAGAAAAAACATACACAATAAAATAAGGAGTAAAATAATTAATAATAATAATAATGTTTTTGTCTGTGAGATCCATTCTTGTATTCTGGGAACATGTTAATCTTCCATCTGGTGGCATCGTATAATCCGCTTGCTGCAAGTAAGAACTAGGGGTGGGCAATATGGACTTAAAATTTTATCATGATATTTTGCGGTACTATTGTGATAATGATAAAAGTCATGATAAAAAAAAAATAAAATTTATAACATCTTTTCAGTTTTTTTAGTTAACTGTGTGGTTGTGACTGCAATTATAGCACCACAAACAAAGATACAGCTTTTGAAAAATATACCCATTTTTTAATCACACAGTAATTGCATTTAATCGTATTTTCAAATTTATTGACATTTATTGATGCTCTCATAAAACAAGCAGCACAGAAAATAGTAAAAGTAACAATCCCAACAATACAGCAAAATTATGGAGTTTTCCAACATCATCAATTGGAATTTATTGTGGCAATGATAAATAAAGGCAAGAAATTTCAATGGTTGCACTATAAACGATGCGATAAATGCCCATTCCTAGTAAAAACACATGCATGTTCTCAGATTGTAACACAAATATTGGGTGAACAGAGATATTTTTTTCTCATTAAAGAATGCACCAAAATTAAAGTACTCTCCTGTCCAGAGAAGTAAAATGCTACTTGGACAAGTGACTAACATGCTGCATGAGAGACGCACCCTTGACAAAAATTGTGACAACCATCTCTCGTTTTCTCCTTATGTCCTGACAGAAGAGGATTAAAAGACAACTAGATGTAAAATAAAGAGAAAAAGTTCTATAAATAAAATGGAAGTCTTCAATAGATAGGCTTTTTAAAATACATATCAGGCAGCAGCATCCTTCTCCAATGAGAAAGCGATAAATGATTCTATCTAAACATTTATTGGCTGCTTGTGTCATGTGATGTAAACAAAACTTTTCGCACACAAACATTAGCCACCTGGCATTGCTTCTGATCAATATCAGTTTGATATCCTTGATAGCGTCCACTTTTATTGTTTACCAACGATGAAATGTAAAATAACAGATTTTTTTTTGCACAATGCCAGCGAAACTGAATGGAATTTCAGCTGCAGATATTCCACCCATGGCTGACTGTACTTTAACCCGTGGGGATGCTACAGCAAACATGGATAACCCTGGGTGTGCCGCTGCTGCCTCAGCTGTCCATAACTATATCTGGTTGGTGTCATCCAGCGAGCAATTTAGTGTACAGCACGTTAACCTATCTGCCTTTCCTAATCTGGTCACTGTGTTCTGTCACTGTGATAGCCGCTCCTCCAGAAAAATGTTTGCCACCTTCTGGCCCGACTATAGAATCCTCCATTGCTCCAGAGCTCCCAGCTTCCACATCTTCTTCTTCTATAAGCCCGGCTGAAGTTCACTGCTCCAGTGACTGCTGCAGGGATTTGACAAAGTCTCAGCAACCAGACAACCCAGCAATTCTCTCTGGGACAAGACATGTACAAGGCACGTGCGTGGTTCAATGTTGCTGTTTTTGTGTGCCACAATCGGTCCACATTTGTGAAGGTCGGGTGCATCATGCAGGTTTTGTGTATGATGCGCGTTGTGTTAAGTGAGGTCATGATTTTGTGCGTACACTCTGATAAAATCCTGCAGGCGCCCCTGATCAGGGGAATGGTGGCGTTATATGTGTCAGCGTGTGTGTTGGCTGGTGAGGTATACGATGGGACTGACCAATTTCAAATGCGTTCCGCTGTCTATGTGTGTTATAGTCTGAGAACACAAAACTGGAATTTACTGAGCCGTTAATTTATGGTTGGCGCAAAAAGGTGTATTTATAAATGTATATCTACAAACAAAAGTCAGCTTCAGCCTAAAACTTTCAGTTGTCTGATAGAAAGCTGAAAATGAAGCTGAATTTTAAGTAAACATTCAACAACACAATGGCTTCTTGAGAGGAAAATAAATGTTTTAGCATGCCCTATTCAGAGCCAAGAACCAAATCTGACAGAACATTTGTGGGGTCACCTGAAGAAGAATATGGACAAAAGATGTGCCAACAATTTGATATACAGGTCCTTCTCAAAATATTAGCATATTGTGATAAAGTTCATTATTTTCCATAATGTCATGATGAAAATTTAACATTCATATATTTTAGATTCATTGCACACTAACTGAAATATTTCA
>JAHUTJ010035351.1:0-12307 GCA_036250325.1 Characodon lateralis
TTCAATATTTTGAGCAAAACTGTGCTCTTACCCTGCTAATTGAACCTTCACACTCTGCTCTTACTGGTGCAATGTGCAATCAATGAAGACTGGCTACCAGGCTGGTCCAATTTAGCCATGAAACCTTGGACACTAAAATGTTTTTTTTTTTTCTTAGGTATAGTGTGTAATGACTTGATTGGGCAAACAGAGGCCAATCAGAACTACCAGAAAGGGCCCTCGGAGCAACTGGACCAGTTTGTTTAGCAGACTTTCTTTGTTATTAATGTCATGTCAATATGGACAAAAACATTTTCGGTGCTTACTATGACCATATTCCACCTATCCATCAAACTCTGTCCAGGTGTTTTTTTGCATAGTGCTGAAAGGCTCCTAGTATTTAATTTAACTTAGTAAAAGTAATCTAATGAAGCATTTATCTAATTTACTGCAACTAAAGTGGTTTTACAACCATCATACATTCAAAAATACAATGCCCGTACCCTACAATGCACACAACAAATCGATCTTCCATTTCATCTTAGCTGTAAACATGAGGCGGTATGATGCTGAGCACTTCTGCTCTGTAGTTTGTCTTTATGAGATTGGGGATCGTGGTGTATAACTCAAGGACAGTTAAAGCACGCGTTTTCTCAACCGTTCCATCAAGTGAGTCATTCAGCAGAAACACCCTGCAATAACTTCACAATGATAGCCAGGAAGTGAGTTTACCAGTAAAGTGGGGAGAGCTGCAGTTCACCATATGGTGGAAATTTTACTCCAGGCGAACGCGTCTCGATTTCAATCAGCCTGACTCAGCATTTGCTTTTCCTCTGCACCCCAGATGTGGCAACGATGCTGTTTATAACAATCCACCAACAAATCCTGACACATGAAGACATAATTGCAACAGAAAAATTCCAAAAAGATCAGCATCAATATATATCCAAAACTATGGCTCGGGGTTAGGAGGTATAAGGAACAACACCCTGGAGCCTTGCGAGACCTCTACATTTCATCACATTTAACAAACACAGTGCTTGGTGATGAGGCCATCATAACCTTTAGAGTACATTCACTACTGCCAACTATTTCCACAGACTCTGTGTACTCTTCCCCCAGATCTTTGAACTCTGCATACTGTCTCAGTAAGGTGCAAGATTTCTTCACTAGGAGCAACAGATGCATCTGAAGAGTGGCATCCATTCGTATTCGGCCCGCTGAGTTACTACTTTGTCACTTTTTGCTTATGTGTCTGACAGCTCTACACAACCAGAGACTTATATTTCTGCCCATTCTTCTTTGTAACAAAAAAGCTAAAGCACTCAAGGATTGGGTGGCAAGGGCATGCAAACTGCAATTTTCCAAATTCTCAATTAGATTTAGGTCTGGACTTTGACAGGGCCATTCTAACATGGATATGTATGTTTAGGGTTGCTGCCCTGCTGGAAGGTGAAAGTCTGCTCCATTCTCAAGTTTTTTGCAGCATTCAACATGTTTCTTCCAGGATTGCCCTAGACTTTAACTGGTTCGCTTACATAAATGGGCTTTGCTCTAATCCACTGTCCTGTTTTTAGCTCCATCCAGCTTCCCTGTCCTTGCTGAATAGCCTCCTCATAATATGCTGCTGCCACCACCATGTTCCAGCATGGGCACCGTGTGTTCAGGGTGATGTGTGGTGTTAGTTGTCTGACACACGGCTTTAAAGCTCAGTTTTGTTCTCATCTGACCACAGCATCTTCGTCCACGTTAGCCATGTCCTACATCGCTTGTGGCAAACAGGACTTCTTATGATTTGTTATGGGAACATCTTTCTTTCTGCCACTCCTCCTTAAAGGCTAGACCCATGGAGTATAGGTGTCCTGTCGACGGATTCTCCCACCTGAGCTGTGGATCTTTGCAGTTCCTCCAGAGTTACAATGGGCCTCATGGCTGCTTTTATTGATTAAAACTCTCTTTCCTCAGACTACCAGTTTAGGTCATGGTTCTCCAACCCGTGGCTCTGTAAACCATCCACTCGGACAAAAAATAAATAAATAAAAAGACCTGGGCAGAGTTTTATTTATTATAGTTTTCTGTTACGCAAGTAGAATATTTCTACAACAGAATGATGCTAAAGGTGCAAGAAATATAATATGCCATGTCTCGGTAGGCATCGGTTGTGCTATACTCTCCAACAAACATCTGAGGCCTTCTAAACTACACAAAGATAGACATTATTTACTGATTAGGTAACTTGTAAAGGTAACTGGTTGCAATGGATTTTATTTAAACCTAAATTTAAATGGACGCACACTTTTCTGATTTTTATTTGTAAAAAAAAGAAAAAATTGAGCTTTGTGTAACTGTACAAAATATGAAAGAGACATGAATAGTTTGCAGCTCCTTGCAAATGTAAACAGAAGATTATCTATATATGACCAAAACAAAAACAACAAATATTTCCTGAAAGTGAGAAGAATTCATTTCCCAGAAGTCATTTGTTGTTGCCAGCACTGAGCAAGTAAATTAACTGAATCTGCCAGGCTAACTGATGCCGCCTTTCCAAAGCCCAGCTTAGTTTCCATCTTTTACCAATTTTAACAACTAGTCAACTGCACGTTATGGTTCCAATTTACCAGAAACCTCCAAACAGAGCATTTATCTTTTGTACCAGTAGGTTCTGACTGTACTCAGCCCACCACCGATTTATCCTGTACTCACCAATATGCTGTTACAGAATGAGTTTAAAACAAGGCACAAAAAAGAAAAGGCAAAAAGTAACTGCATTAAAGACATATGAAAAGCCATGACAGAAGGTGAGTCACAGAGGAGAGGAAACAGATTAGGTTTTTTTTCTGAACTGCTTGTACTGTTTCTCGTGCACTGTGGGAGGTCTTCCAAGGAAAAAGACAGGGATGCTGTTTATGGGCAAAAGATGTGAGACCAGAGACCTTTCTTTGCCAGTCCACTTAAAGGCACAACTGAACCATGCATCAAAATGGCCATTTGTTTCAACTGGACTGACACGAGGCCTGACAGCCATTAATTAATACTACTTTCCATATAGTCTGAGCAATGGGTGATGTTTGATACATTCAGAACCATCTGGGGTTTCTAGGTCAGGAATAAACTATTCAAATATTCCAGGATTTAAATAGAGTAAAACATGTAAATACAGTATTTTGAGTAGCTGAAATTTAGAAAAATTTCACAATTTCCATAATTGAAATTTGAATAAGACTAAAGGAGGAGGAGTTTGGAAAGATTCTCATGTGAATGTCGGGTTTATTAAAAAAAAAAAAAAGGGCAGCAAAGAAACTGCTGTGTAAAAAGCTAGATGACCTACAGCTGCTTGTGAAAGTATTTAATTATATAAATGAATGGGAGAGATCAACACAAAGTAGTGCACAGTTGTAAACGGGAGGAAAAATCCAAAACAGTTTTAAAATAATTTGAATCATGTAGCATCCAGTTATTTTCAGCCCACTGAGTCGGTACTTTGTTGAAGCATCTGTCACTCATGGCTCCACCAGCTTTAAGCATCTAAAGTCTGAAAACTTTGTCCATTCGTATTAGGATCAGTCAGATTAGAAGGAGGGTGTCCGAACAGAACTCCAAAAGAATCACAGAATCCCAATTGGATATAGCTCTGGACTTTGACTGGTCCACTTACATGAATGAGCTTTAATCAATCCACTGTCCTGGTCTTTGTTTCATTCTTCTACCCATCAACTCTGACTAGCTTCCTGTCTCTGCTGAAGTAGTGTATCACCACAGCATGATGCCGCTACCACTATGTTTTACAGTGGGAATGTTGTGTTCACACTGATCTGCAATCTACCAACTATGATTTTTGGCCTCATCTGGCCAGAGCACCTTTGTCCACATGCTTGCTGTGGCCCCTATATTGGCTTTTAGCAAACTCTCTGACTGCTAACAGCATTTAAGGAAAAATAACATCATACTAACAGTAAAACATGGTGGTGGTAATCTGATGGTCTGAGGCTGCTTTGCTGCTTCAGGACCTGCTGTAATTGACTGGACCAGGAATTCTGCTAACTAGCAGAAAATCCTAAAGGACAATGTCAAGCCATCAGTCGTCTAAACGACACCAGCAAGTCCACCTTTTTATGCCTTAAAAAAGCACAAAAGGATGATTTTTGAGGAGTGGCCTAGTCAAAGTCCAAACTTAAATCAGACTGAGATTCAGTGGCATGACCCTAAACAGACTGTTCATGCTTGAAAACCCCCTAATTTGGTTGAATTAAAAGAATTCTGCAAAGAAGAGTGGACCAGAACTCCTCCACAGTGACGTAAGACTCATTGCCAGGTATCACAAACTCTTCGTGCCATAGCTTTTTTCCCTTTAAAAAAATGGAATCGTCATTTGAAAACTACATCTGAAACATCTAAGTGTGACAATAAAAAAGCAAAAACAGGACATCGGTAAGTGGGCAAACAGTGTTTCACAGTTCTATGTAAGGTTTTGGACGCCCAGAGTTGGATTAACCACAATTTTTAGAACAAACTGCACATCCGGAACGTGGGTGCTTTGCTTAGCAGCTTAAGTTCAAGCTGACCACAAACCTCCTCCGCGTTTCAATCGGAGTCTCTTCATGTGCTGGACCTAACAGACCAGATCAAGAAATTAATAGTCACACTTAAAAACAGACAAAAACGGTGACTCACGTTTGGGAAATGAGTCTTTAAATGTGGAACTGATTACCATCACCGCATGGGGAAATCTTTACAAGTAATACATAGCCAAAGTGCTGGTAGGTCAGAGCAATTTATAAAAAATAACGTGTAAAAGTCACTCTGGGAAGTTTGATTGTATTAAAAAGCTGCACAGGCGCAATATAGCAGTGAGGATGTCGAGTGACCCTGCTCATTTCAGCACACCGATGTGTCAGTTTATTTGTTCAAACAGTGAACGTAGTCAAGGATCCGTAAAGGGGTGTCATCACGCACCACAATTACATGACACATGGTCTTTCTCAACTCTGGAGCTCATACCAACCCCAACAACTCGGAAAGCAGAACTACTCCAGCTGCTTCCAGCACTCGGAGTGGAAATCCTCTCAACCCTGGGGTGATACACTTTCTTATTCTGAACGCTGCTTAATTAAGATTTATGAACATGCAACAGTGTTGCAGAGTAAAAACTGAGCCCATCACTAACAGATGGGCTGTGTGCACAGCCCGAGTGCTCTTGGAGGGGGTTAAGTTAGGGGAGAGAGTTACAGGGAGAAGCTTTAAAACAAAAACCTGTCACATGGATGTGAAAACAGCAGGAGTCACCCCCTTCACGTCCAAAGAGAGAACCCCGATTACACTCAACGACGGATCCATGCTTCTACCAGTTACAAACATTTCTTATGCTTTCAAAGACAAAACAAGCATGTGCAGACTCTCCTTTAGAGCAGATTTGAATATCAAGGTGTGAAAAGTTTACAAAGTAGATTATTCTCAGTAAAATAAAAAAGTGTCAGTGCTGGCAGATTTCTGGGAATAAATGCCTCAAACACATATGCAGATGGTCACCAATATTTAGACAAGTTGCCCCTCTACGTACAGAGCCCTGCAAAAGTATTCAACGCCCTTCATCTTTTCAACATTTGGTCACATTACAAGCTAATGTGTTTTTAACAAGATATAACGTTATAGGCCAGCACAAAGTAGTGCAATATAGTAAGGTGGAAGGAAGAGGATTTAAAAAAAATCTGAGTTTGTCATGCATTTATCTTCAGCCCTTTCACTCTGATACACCTGGACGGATCCAGCATCGTCCTGTGGTGATGCTTCCCCCCACCACCGTCAGGGACAGGGTAGGTGGTCAGTGCTGATGGGAAGATGGACCGAGCTAAATACAGGGCAACCATGGAAGAACACCCGTTAGAGGTTGCAAAAGACTTGAGACTGGGGAGGAGGATCACCTTACAGCAGGATAAAACACAGCCAGAACAACAGCATGGTTTAGACATGAATCTAACTGAAAATTGAGAAAAGAGGTGTAAATACTTTAGCAAGGTACTGTAAGGAT
Organism: Characodon lateralis; assembly: GCA_036250325.1. Taxonomy (NCBI): domain Eukaryota; kingdom Metazoa; phylum Chordata; class Actinopteri; order Cyprinodontiformes; family Goodeidae; genus Characodon; species Characodon lateralis. The sequence goes on from JAHUTJ010035351.1 coordinate 6,005, forward strand.
GAGGGGTACGATGCTAAAAACTATCCTGAAAAAGCGGTTTCAAAGCATCCTCTGGGTTTTACTGCATGCTAAAAATGCGCTAAAACAGTTTCAGATCTCCTAACAATTATGACACATGTCAGCAAACTACCCCAGGACAACGACTCTTTACTTCTGGGACATTAAACATTAGCCTCCAAACTCACTACATAGTATCTGTCCACTCAGTAATATGAGCAGCTCTGTGATGATCCAACCCCCTCCCTATGAACACGTCTCTGTGAGAGTATGCAAAGACTGTAATATACATCCATATCATCATCATCCTCTTATCATCACCACTCCTTTCGGTCACACTTGCCTCTTACTTCAACAATGGAAGCCAAGTTAAGGCGTGGAGTAGATCAAAAGCAGCTGTGGCTCTTTGATAAAGACAGATCTGATGTTGCAGTCTTTCTGTTCATACTTGAAAAAACAAAGCTACTCTAAATTCTGACCCAGCATGTAGTAATGGTAGAGAAACCACAGTTTCAATCCAGTCTGACATGGGGTCTGTGAAGGTTATTGATTTACAACAATGAGACTGCCTTGATCTGCTCAGGAGCAATCCCACTGTAAGTTGCGATGTGAATTAAAGAACAGGGGGGGCAGAGCAGTGTGCAAGCAAGAGCCTGTGCCTCTCAAGCCTTTAAGAATGAACCCATTGAACTCCCCAAGGTGTGTGGGAGCGGTCTCAGAAAAATCTAATCATACACTGATGGCACCATCTAGTGGCTGGTAGTGGCAACCGCAGGTAGTTAATCGATCACATTTGTGGCCAAAAGTTTTGAAACAGAAAGAAATGTTGCTTTCTGCAAAGATTACGGCTTCAGTTTTTAACGATGGCTTCTTCCATTAGGTGTAGGTTGATTTAAAACGTGATCAGATGAATTCAATTAACTGCAATGAAAGAATGAAAATACTTCTTTTAATAGTGCATTGTCACTTTACATTACAAGGTCTCACAAGCTAAGAACATTGCACTCAAATCAGCTACTTATCCAATCATCAAAAGCGTCAAAGAGAAAGGTTCAAGTTGCTGCATCCAAGAAAGTCCAACAAGTGCCAGGACTGTCTTCTAAAGAGGATTCAACTATAGGAATCAAGTTGCCACCTGCAAAGAGCTTGCAGGGGATTGGCGGCAGGCAGGTTTTTGTGTTTCTTCACGCACAGTGAATTTTGGATGGTGGCCTGCTGTTAAGAAGGGGAGCAGATGTGGCTTTTCTCTGATAATAACATTAAGAACTGACTGACATTCTGCAGGAAATGCTAAAACTGGACTGCAGAGGACTGGGGGAAAGATGATGCCTCTTCACATCCTTTGGAATTCCTGGACATGAGATTGTACGGATAAGAATAAGTTCTGTATCATGCTGACTGTGAAGCACCTTGAAACCCATTCATGTGTGGGGTTGCCTCTTGTCCAGGTTAGTGGACGCTCGCACAGTTTTGCCTAAAACAGTGCCATGAATAAAGAATAAGATCAACACCAGCAGTTGCTTTGCCAAAGGATCCAGGAACAGTTTGGTGACAAAAAAAAAAAAAACAACTTTTCCAGCCCGTTGGAGCTCCTTATGCCAAGGCAGAAGTGAACCCAGGAAGAGATCTCCTGCCAGCTTGCCACTGGCCGGGGACCTATTGCTGGGCGCATTTGTCCCATCTTGTTGTGGGCGGGGCGCTCGGTGGTGTCTGCCCTGTTGTGTCCTGGGTAGCGTTGCGCGGGGCCCTTGCCTTGCCGTTATGGTGCGCTGTGTGGTGGGGGGAAGGATGCTATGGGGGTGCTTGGAGCAGGGCTGTGTGTGGAGCTAGCACTGTGTGGGTGTGGAGCTCACCTGCGGGGAGGCGATTCATGGCGTTTGGGTTAGGGGCCATGCGCTCGATATCTGTGTCCTGGTTGGGGGTAGCCTTGAGGGGAAATTCATGTTGGGGTTCATTGGGGGTGGGGGGCTCATAGGGTTAGGATCAAAATGTATTCGGAGGTAAGGACTGTTTCATCCTGTGGCGGCTCTGGTTGGCGGGCTAGTTTGGACCACGTAGACCCCTCTTTTGTACATGCTCCCCTTCTTCGGATGAGGATGGGGGTCGTTGGGGACTGGGGTTGGGGCGGGGGGTTGGTATCCGGGCTAGGGCCGCCCAGGTTCAGGCACCAGCCCAGGTTAGCCAGCCCAGGTTCAGGTGGTCTGGGGGCTGGTTGCCCCTATGGGGTATCAGCACCTGGATTTGGGAGTATAGAGTATGTATGGGGAGTGTGAGTGTACGACATCCATTGTTTGTATTTACGTTGGGTGCGTGGGTGTGAGTGTTTTTATGTGTAAGCATGAGGGTAGGAATATGAGATTGTGACTGTGTGCGCTTGTTTTTTGTGTCAGGCTGGGTCTTGGACTGCTCCCTCTCCTGGATCAGTTTAGGCTCCCCATCAAATATGGGACCTATTTCCTCCCCGCCACACTACTTGGCGGTGGTTGGTGTCTCTGCCCGTTGGTGTACTTATGGTTCTCGGTGTCCGGGGCTGGGTGCTTTGGTGTATGCTGGCTCACTCTCGGTGGCTGCTTGCCAGCCCCCCTGGGCTCTGTCGGGCCTTTACTTGGGTAGTGTTATGTCTCAGGGTTTCAGGACTCGGGGTCCATGGCTTTTTCTGCTCGGCCATAGATAGCTGCCGGCGGGGCCTGTGGGCTCATCGCTGCAGCTCCCTGGGGCTTCTGGACTGTAGCTGCTGGGAGGTTCCCCTGGGACTCTCCCCTGCTCTTCTCTTGGGGGGGGGGGGTGGGTTCTCCTGGGGTTGATCTGCTCTGGGGGGCTTTTCGATGTCTATGACTCAGATCTCCTCCGTATATCTATCCCAGGTCCAGGGGGGCAGGTCTGTGACTCCTTATACTCGCTATTGCATATTTTTATACAGAAACCTTAAGCACGCTCACACTCAGACCCACAGGTGTTTAGATTGAGGTGTTAAGAGATACACAAATGTTCTATACTGAGCTGCATTTACCACTAAATACATCTTGCATTCATAAGTACAGTGCACTTTTTCAGTAAAAAAGCTGTTAATATGAATGTTTCTGCAGGTGTAGAAGCAAGCAGGGTGTTATCTTGTATTCTCCTCATCCTTTTTCTTCTCCATTCTTCTTTTCTCCCCTTTTCCTTTTTGCCCCACCTGTCTCTTTCGTGCTTATTTTTTTTCCTTTTCGTTTTTGTCTCTGTGTCTGTAACAGTTGAAATTAAAGCTGCAAGCAGCATTGGGTGGCCCTCGCAGCCAAGCGCCGCTCGGCCTGTGTTGCGACCGGCGGGAGCCTGGCACCGCCTCCTCCATGCCACCGAGGAGCCCGCCGCTTGATTCCACACCTTCCCACTAGGTGGCGCTGCGAGCCACCTTTCATACATTCTTTGGTTATGTGAAGTTCTGCTCTGGCAAAAAATGTTCCAAATTCGGCCGAAATACAACCTTCCCGATGGAAGCTGCACTCAGTTGTTAGTTAATGGGCGGGGCTAAAATAATGTCGTCAATTGATTGTGTCAACATGTCCAGCATTGATCCATGATGATGTATACTAAATTTCAAGTGGATCTGATAATGTATGAAGGAGATAGAGCACTTGTAATGTCCTAGGGGGCGCTGTTGATCCATACTCCAATGTAATCTAACAGAGCTGTTTAGGGGCCGACAAAGATCAACCATATTCAGTTTGGAGTGAATCGGACCTTCCGTATGGAAGCTACACTCATTTGTTTATTACTGGGTGGGGCTAAAGTGATGTCATCTATTGACTGTGTCAACATGTCCATCATTAACTCATGATCATGTATACTACATTTCAAGTGGATCCGATGTATGAGGGAGATATAGCCCTTGAAGACTCCTAGGGGGCGCTGTTGATCCAAATTCCAATGTAATCCAATAGAGGTGTTTGGGGGCTGACAAAGATCAACCATATTTATTTTGGAGTGAATCGGACCATGCATGTGTAATTTAGAGCCAAACGTATGGCTGTGGCGTGACATCAGACTTCGCCACGCCGTCATAGCCACACCCTCCAGCTAAAGCAGTCAGTACTAGACACAAACTTAGATCATCATGTTATCTGTGACTTGGGACAGTTTCATGTTGATTAGGTGGAAGGGATCAAACATGGACCACACTAAGCGAAACATTACACTTCCTGTTCTCAGGGGGCGTGGCTTCGATTATGTCAGCATCTGATCAGTGAATATTGTTCAGGGCCAGAGGCAGATCAATCTTAGAAGGTTTCAGGTTTCTGTGACTTTCCTTGTAGGAGCTATATCAATTTCGTGTTTTATGGCGAGAAGTCATATTTTGAGGCGTGGCCACGCCCACATGCTTTCATGTATCAAAAAGCTTTTGATAACTTTTGATCCCCAGTGCCTTAAGAGTATACTGAGTGATTTTCAAGTCTCTAAGTCAAAAGCTGTAGGAGGAGTTCGCTCAGATATGTAGGCTAGAAACAACCAAAACAAGGTCAAAATGGTAAATTCAATCCAAAATGGCCGATTTCCTGTTGGGTTTGGACCAATGCTCCAAGAGACTTTTTTGTAGGTCCTGACAAGTTACATATGTGTACCAAATGTCAGATTCCTCGGTCAAAGCATGGCTTGGGGCTGATTTTTATTTATTTTTTCTAGGGGGCGCTGAGGACGAATTACGCTACGCCCACCAAATAGGTCATCAGATCTCTATTGGAGAGTGGACTAGGACTAATCACATTGAATTTGATGCAGATCAGATGATGTATGTGGAAATTAAAGCCAAACGTATGGCCATGGCATGACGTCCAAATTCGCCGTGCCATCACGGCCACGCTCTTTTATGAAAAGTCACTGTGCTTCAATTGAAGTTAGACCCGCTAGTTATCTGTCTTCTGACACAGTTTCAAATTGAATAGGTCAAGAAGGTCAGAGAGGCACCTTTCTAAGTGAAAAAAGTGACTTCCTGTTCTCAGGGAGCGTGGCTTTGATGATGTCATCATTTGACCAGATAGGATTGTTGGTGACCTAAGAGGGTTCAATAATACCAGGTTTGATTTATTTCACCTAATTTATGTGAAAGTTATTGCTGTTTGAAATTTGTGGCGAGAAGGCTAACTTTGAGGCCTGTTCCCGCCCCTTCAACATGCTCAAAAACTCACAGTTTTTATAACTCTTAACTGGAGGTTAACTACATACTGACCAAATATGAAGCCGGTAGCTCAACATCCCTAGGAGGAGTTCGTTAAAGTTCAACATGTATGAAAAGTGAAAAACATCCAAAAAGGACCCTTTGACCCAAAATGGCTGACTTCCTGTTGGTTTAAGACTTTTTTTCATGATTTGGGGAGATCTAGCTATGTACCAAATTTCAACTCTCTAGGACTTACCAGTTGGCCTATCTCACTTTAGGGGGCGCTATAGAGCCGTTCGGCCACGCCCATTTTCAATTCCATTAAAAACCTTAAATTTCACTAGGGGGACAATTTTGGGTAAAGTTTGGTGAGTTTTTGAGTATGTTAAAGCCGCAAAAAAGGCAAGTCATTTGTTGCCTGAATAATAAACGGAGCAATTACAATAGGCCCTTGCAGGCCTACCTGCTCGGGCCTAATAAAATATATTTTTGTTTGTGGTATTAATGTGACAATATATGGAAAAGTTCAAGGGGTTTGAAAACTTTTACAAGCCATTGTATTTAAGCCAGTTCAGAGAGCACTGGTTTGTGAGACACTACAATGGATAGAAATCTGAGAGGAGGAATTTGTGTGAGAGTTAGTCAGCGAAGACAAAGAACAATAATATCTGATGAAATTAGAGCTACCCTGATTGACCATGTTCTTGTCCATGGTATGAGCGTGAGGGAGGGTACAAATGGTACAACCAAACATCAGCAGATTCACTTTATCCACCATAATCCAAAGATGTCGAGAAGAGAACAAGTAATTGCCTTTTTGACATTATAGCATGTAAATGTTGACAGCAATTACTGTATGACTATACTATATACCACAGTATACTGTATGTAAATATATGTTTCAGTACATCCCTGTGCCATTGTACTGTTGTATTGTAATGGAGGGTTAGTCTAACTGTTTGTAGGCCTAGTATTTAATGTATATTTTTATAACTGAATGTTCTCCTTTTTTAGAATTGAAAGACTGCCCAATGGGGGTGGGAGGACAGGTACAGTACAGACCAAAAGTTTGGACACACCTTCTCATTCAAAGAGTTGTCTTTATTTTCATGACTATGAATATTGTAGCTTCACACTGAAGGCATCAAAACTATGAATTAACACATGTGGAA
>JAHUTJ010035352.1:0-12303 GCA_036250325.1 Characodon lateralis
TGTAGTGATGGACTCCCTGTAGCTCAGAGAATAGACTTTAAAATACTTCTGTTAGTCTATAAATCACTGAATGGCTTAGCACCAAAATACATTACAGACTTGTTGTCAGTGTATCAACTAACCAGACCTCTCAGGTCTTCTGGCTCAAATTTATTCTGCATACCCAGAAGCAGAACCAAACATGGAGAAGCAGCTTTTAGTTCTTATGCTCCACTAATCTGGAATAAACTCCCAGAAAACTGTAAAACGCTGAAACCCTTAGTTGCTTTAAATAAAGAATAAAAACGTATTTGTTTAGAGTGGCCTTTGAATGTGTTATCTAAACATTATTAGTAAAGTTTTCAGTCCAATTTTCCTTTCATTTTCTTATCCATCATTCTATTCTATTCTCTTTATTTTATTTTATTTTTTAATTACCTCTGTTGTTTGATTTTCTGTATCATTGTAATGTTTTTCCTTATGTACAGCGACTTGAGTGCCTTGTTGCTGAAAAGTCCTACATAAATAAACTTGACATACTTGCAGAAAGTTTTCTCACCTTCTTAATATAGACTAAATCATCATAACCTTTAGACAGGAGCAACATGTTTAGTGTTCTATTTGTTGCCCCTAGAGAACAAGTCAAAATCACTGATTAGTAAAATATTTTTCTACTCCATTAATATATATTGCTCTGTTGGGTATATTGGTGAAGTGGAATATTAATACTGAGAACAAAAGGCTTGACGATTACAACGTTTGATCATGCTGAATACTGTAAGCCTTCTCTGCTGCACAAGTGGGATCTTGTGTGGGCATCTTGCATGCTTATTTTAAATGTCTCAATTGAATATTAAATATTGGTGTGAAGGGTTTCTTTTTAAAAGTAAATTCAGTGTTGCATCAGTTGGCAAAATGACTGTTTGTGACTGTAAAATTAGTTGGTTTGTGCAACTGCAGTGAAAACCTGAGCAGCTGTAAGTGTTTGTAGGCTTGGGGCAAAAAAGACCAAGCTGGCCACATTAAGCATACAGAGGTTCAGCTGTTCAGTGGTGAAACTTTACAAACTGTACGAGTTTCTCTTTTTTCTGATTTTCTTGATCGCTTGTTGAAAGTATTGGCTACAAAAAAGTAGCTACTTAAAAAAAAAAAAGTTGCATATACGTTTGACATTCACCTTAAGTCAAAAAATGTTTATAATTCAATTCCAAAGTACTTTATTAATTACAAATGGAAATCAGATAAAATACCTCCTGTGTCCAAAACTGTTTTGTCCAGAGAAAAAAAAGATAACTTGAGATAAACACAGAAGCCAAATCATGTGCTTTTATGATTTGACCATTTCCCTGTACCCTAGTGTAACAGTGGAAAACAAGATTAGAAAATAGAGTGGTAATATCACCATTATTTCTGTAGAAGATCATCTAACCAGTGCACTCTGAAGATAATGATGCCTGTATCTGCTTCTTTTGATTTTCTGTATCACATTAAAAAGGCACTTGTAATTTCTTAACCCCAACAAGTGGCGTTCATCTGGGTTTGTTGGCTCATTTTTAAGAAAAGTAACATTTGTGTTATTAAACCACAGTGAAATGATTGAGGACTTTTTTCTATTTCCTGTGAGGATAAACTGAATGTGAAATTGAAATCAAGATTTTAATTTACTTTGGATCAGAAAAATAACAGAAAAGCATTTTCCACCTACATTAATGGCTAGAACAATATTCTTTTTCCAAATGTGCTGATCAATAATGGAAAAAAACATAATGCCACCTTTTTATTAACTATATTTTATTTCCTGTTTGACATATTGAAAAATCCATGAACAGCAATATTAATCAATGGTACATTTTAAGCATTTTAGTTATTTAGAACAATTTGTCCATCTTGGTTATTTTTTGAGCCTGAGATACATGTACTGTACTGCAGTGCTTTAAAACAACCCTACCATCTACTACAGCATTCTTTATTTTCCTTTCTTTGTGTTTTTGTCTTTCAGTTTAAAGGAGAGTTATCTGGAAGCGATGGACGGTTCCTCTAAACCCGCTTCTGACCGAATTTTGCTAGAACCATACAAGTACTTGTTGCAGCTGCCAGGTGGGTCCTTTTCTCTTTCAGTCTCTGCACAGTTTGAGAAAATGTGGAGACATTCAGTCCAAAAAAGACAGAAAACACTGTACTCATTTGATTACAAACTAGTTTGTTTTGTTTCTCTAGAACATCACATGACAACAAGCCTCATTATGAACTCTAAAACAGTTAGTGCCAATGCAGCTAGCAAATAGCTATATGTATATATATATAGATATATATATATATATATATGTATATATATGTATGTGTATATATATATATATATATATATATATGTATATATATATATGTATGTGTATATATATACACATACATATATATATATATATATATGTATATGTGTAGATAGCAGTGTTTTTCATTTTTAAAGCAAGATGTTGCTGCTTTAGGGATGTTAACTAATATATAATTTGTCAGTATTTTTTCCTCTTCTTAGGACTTGGTGTTGGTTGTTAAATGTCAAGAGAAAAACATGTTTTCAGCCTTGTTTTTTCATTTAAATAACAAGACTACCATTGTTAACATGGTTATTTAGATTAGTCGTTGGGTTGCAGGTGACTTGAGTAGCAAGTGAGATTTTCTTAAAAGGATATCTGCTGGCATTTTTATCCCAGGAGTTTCGAAAACGTACACAAAGTTGTTCTGCTTTAGTAGTGTTGCTTTGCTTTCAATATTGTCATATTTAAATTTAAAGACTGGCGCATAGACGACTCTCTGGGGCAGGAAGCTGCTGCAGCTGATACGACCTCCTAATTGTGTTTTGATATGTAAAGTTAAAGGCAGTCGATCTGTCATTGATATGTCATTGACCCAACTCAGGAGATTTCTTTCAGACGTCTACAGTGGCCGACAGGTGCAAACGCACCACAAACGACAACACGTGCTGCAAACACACAAGCAAGCACATTGGTGGATGACTCCCCATAGTGGTGTGGTGCACTCCCATTTTTTGGAGCAAGCCTGCAGCTTTTTTTAATCCAGCTGTTTATAGTAGTTTCAGCATTTTTCCTTTTGCTTCTGTTTTCTGTGAGCAATTTTCTGTTACATTTGTTGTTTTGTCTATGTGTTTTGGAGTTTGCATCATTCATGTGTTTGCAGCGCATTTGCACCTGTCGGCCACCGTAGATGTCTTTGAGCTCACTGACGAGGATAAACGGTCATGCTCACCTAACGACTGCAGCACTTCTTAAAGTTACTTAACACAGTACTTAAAATCTATTTTCATTAAGCTGATTTTTGCAGAAGATTTGCAACAAGTTAGGGAGGCTGTAATTAATATGTGGTTTTTTGCTCTAACTAGTTAAACAATATATTGGTCTGTTCTGTCTACAGGAAAACAAGTAAGGACAAAACTCTCCCAAGCATTTAACCACTGGCTTAATGTACCAGAAGACAAACTGCAGGTGAGAAACGGTCCATTTCTGTTGCTGGCAGGTCTAAGCAGGAAGTGGAAAGATGCTGTTTGTTGGTCTAGCACGGCTTTTGACTCTGTTTACATGACATGTAGTGAGCTGAGTGGCTGTTTTTTAGAGGTGGGATTTGACAGCTAAAAGGCAGAAATCGGCTCATTTTCACACATTTGATTTGAAGCTCACATCGTTTTTTTATATGCTACAAATATTTCTGTTGCTCTGGTGAGGAGCTGTTGAGCAAGTTGGAGGAACCATAGGGATCTTCTGGCTGTGTGGTCACACTGAGGTGGATATGAGAACAGATGCTAAGCTGTGCCAGGTCAGAGCAGGTCGGTTTTTGTGTACACATTTCCTTGTCCTTGTCTAAACCTGTGTAACTAGTCTGAGGAAAGTCTGGTGAAAGATCTGATAATGAGCTTGTCTCTGTTTCAGTGACAAACTGCCTCTGTGTTGAATAAGCTTCTGTTTAAGTGCATTATAATCTCCTCAATGCTTACTTTTTTAGCACAAAGCTTTATTCAGTATTTGAGGTTTTATTTTTAAATGTTATAGTTTTATTTTTTTTTGTTCTTTCTACTAAACAAAGAAGACCAAAATGAAACTATTCTCTCAGAGCCATTTTACATGCTTCTTCAGTGCATTAAAACAGACGTATAAAATAGACGTATAACACCTTTAGTATAATTTTTATTCGCCCAGATGAATGGGCTCATATATTCATCCATTGCAAGATGAGTAGTAGAATAATGGAGGTTATTATTTTTTCTGACAGGTATGTCAACCTTTACTGGCTGCATTGATTCATCTCCTCACTACATTTTTTGTGGGCCTGTTTGTTTAATTTTTTGTTTTGGCTCAAACCTTCTGGACGTTGTTTTTCAGGGTGTTTGTTTCACTTGTAAGCTAATGTAGAGAACCAAGTTATCTGCGCTGTTGCAAAATCCGATTTTTGTGTCCTTTTTGTTTGTAGTTTGTAGAATGAACTGGTTTTTTTATATTCATTAAAGTCAGAAATGACCTTTGAGTCAAAGTAGTTTGAGTTGAGTCCCCTATAGATTTGTCAATCAATCAGCCAGCAACTGAAATCAGTCAATATTCCCCAGTGATCAGAGGGTCAGTTACTGAAATATCAGATTCAGTTTATTTTCCTGTTCAGTAAATACATCCAAGTGACAAACTCAGACTTTTTGGTTTGCAAATGTGATAACATTTCTTTGTAGCATTTAAGTGTTGTAAAAACCAGATAAAAGTTGGGGATGCATAAATGGGGATAATCTTAAAATCCTCATTTTCCTCTCAATGCAAAACTAGTACATCTGTCAAGGGCAGTTTCATTTCTTATCCTTTTTAAAGTAGATATTTGTCATTAAGCCACATCTTCCTGAGCCTTCTTCTTTCTTTCCCATCATGCGATGACCCCACCCCTCTCCCTCTGCTTTAGCATGGCAGTCATTAAAGTTATACATCAGGTCTGAGCATCAATGCAGTTAAGGTCCATCCAACTGTCCAGACATGCAAAGCATGACTGCCTACCATACCCCCTTTAATATAAACCAAGGTCCAAAGTGCTGTATATTTGCAAATGACATAATCAATTAAATAAAATAAGATTTCAAGTAAAAAAGACACTTAGAATTTAACACTGTACCTAATATTGCCTGCAAGCAGTCCAGTTTCTCATGATATTTTGTTGTATTTATTGTGACAACAATAAAAGAGACAATAAAAAATAACTTCTTTGCATTCTTTTATGTAACTGTATGACTCTCACAGCAATCATAGCCCCAAAAACATAAATACTGCTTTAAAAAAAACACACCCATTGTTTAATAGGCTTGTTCAGGACACCAGATGCATAACGAAGGGTGCTTTAAATAAAGAAGTGTGACTTTGTCAGTCAGTCATTTTCTACCGCTTATTCCATAGTGGGTCGTGGGGAAGCTGGTGCCTATCTCCAGCAGTCTATGGGCGAGAGGCGGGGTAAACCCAGGACAGGTTGTCAGTCCATCGCAGGGCAACACACAAGCAACCATGCACACACTCATACACCTAAGGGCAATTTAGAGAGACCAATTAACCTAACAGGCCCCCGGCCGGGAATTGAACCTAGGACCTTCTTGCTGCAAGGCAACAGTACTACCAACTGTGCCACCGTGCATGACTTTGTGTCATCTGCTAAAATTGATGGGCAATAAAATAATTTCAGTTTTTAACCAACCAACAGAAAATGACAATATTGATGATAAAGGCAGGCTTAAAAATTCAGTAAGACTGAAAATACAAATGTATTTTCACAATGTGAGAAGTTAATCAATTCTGTACTGCCTTTTTATTTTGAAAAGCTATGGCCAAATTAATTAAAGCACTTTGAATATTTTGACAGAGATACCAGGTGAGTTTTTGCCTTGCTGGACGTGCTCCCTCACTACCAAGATTGGATTTGTTTTTTCTATTTCTATGAGATTTATTTTCTGTTTAAATGAAATTAAACCTGTAATTTTACATTTGCTATTTTAATATACTCGTACTGAAGAGTTAAAGGCCTAGTTAGCAGTAATTACTGTTGTCACTTGAATAAAAGCCTGAAGTGTTTTAGATCACGTTTTATCATGTTGGTAGCTAGTTGCCAGACTGCTTATTTGCCACAGAGAGAAATAACAGCTGGTCCCAATCCTTGGTATAGCACAGGAATCCTGACAAATCTCCCAATCCACATCAGCATCGATAAACTCTGGATGGGGCCCATTAGACTGCTGCAAACTTGCTGACGCAGGCTTATTGACATTGCTGTTTTTTCACAGTAAGATTAAATCAAATCAGCCATGTTGGATTTTTATTTGGTAGCTTAAACGTTTGGCCATAGCATATTTGGTTTATCACAAATGAGGTATGCAGAGTGACAATATACACAGTTTACCTCAAATGGTGCTGAATGCTAGGTTTTGACTCGTGCAGGTCTCATTTTGTTTTTGGGTCAACAGGTTTCCTCCTAGAAAGCGGAGCCCAAAGAGATGAACCCAGTCCCACATTACAGCTCAGAGGTCTCACTGTTGCCTCCTGGGGCCATTTTACTATCCAGACAGGAAAGTGTGTGAATATATGTAACGAGTTGATAATTCAGTGTCTTAACAGGAGATATTGGATATCATAGATCAGCCCCTCTCCTACTACAGGATTCCCATTTCACATGTTGCATTCAATCACATCTTCCACACTGCAGGGTGTTTAGATGAAAATTTCTGATTATTAAATCAAAAATAAAAATCCAGCTATGCTTTGTGACTGACATCCTAACATTTTCATTTTGTATTGTATTTGAGGGTGACTCATTACTTATTGGTGCAGATTTCATATTTCCTGTGGCTTGGAGTCGTATTCGTGATGTTAGGAGATCTGCGGATGTTTTCGTGGTTATCCCAGTTTAGACAGAAGTTCGCTGTCGTGCTACAGCGGGTAGCTGAGGTTTTAAATCTGTGTAACAGCTCTGTAAACTCCAGCTGAACCCTTCACACAGACTGAGAGCTCTCCTCTTGTCATCATTAGTTCGCTGCTGCCAAGAAGTCGCCGCCATGGAAACAACGGTGCCTTTAGATAGACGGAGGCACTGACAGTGGCACGCTGGTTTTCATGTGGCAGCATTTTGTTTTTTCTCACACCCCATGTGTGCTTCAGCACTGCTGGTGCGCCACGGGTCGTGGATGTTCCCGCTTGTTTGATTTGGTGCTTTGAAGACGTTTGCTTTTCTTTGGCTCTCTCTGAAAGGGTAGTGTTTATTTACGGTGCTCTTTTACTCTGAAATCTCTACACGAGTGCATCTGCTGCTTTGGTGTGAGAGCGTTTTGTGCTTTTATGTGACTCATGTGGCTTATTTGAGTGAATAACTAGGGAGTGGGTGGCATGTGAAGACAATCTAATCTGTGTAGCAACGCATGATAAAATTACATGTTTGAAATGTCTAAATGGATAGAACGACAAATGTTTGGTCCTTTTTATTCCCATTTCTAACAGTCTCTGTTAAATTATATCCATGTCAGGTAATCTTCTGTGGTTCTAGTTTATTAAATATTGGTAAAAACTGGGGTCCTACACAGTCTGCAAAAGTCTGGAATTTGGTTTCAGTATTTTCCAGGTCTGGATATAAATGGAAATAGAAAATGAATGAATGAATAGAAAAACTATTTTATTGGCACTATATGTGTTGCAGAGATGGATGGCCTGAATGCATGCTACTTGAATTTTTAGCTAACATTTATTGCCGTCTAAGCGGTTCCTCGTGATATGCATTTTGCGTGCACTGATATTGTCATAACAATACATTCGTGCTACATATGCAGCCCTAATTTTCAGGGTAAGGTTACCACTAAAGACGGAGCAGTACTGTAAGCCCAATAGACATAATGGCAAGCTATGGGGAAAAAGCTATGGAAAAATATTCTTCATCTAAATGGTCGTTCCTTCCTTTTTGTTTCCTTCTTTCTTTTCTTCCTTCCTTCCTTGTGTCCCTCCTTGCTTCTTTCCTACCTACCCTGTCTTATTTCTTCCTTTCTTATGCCCTTCCTTGTTTGTCATTACTTGTTCTTCCTCGTTTCTATGATTCTTTTTCTTTTCTTGCCTTTCTTTCTTTTTTGTCTTCCTGTCATTCCTTTTGTCTTTCTTTCTTTCTCCCATTTTTCACTTATTTCCATATTTCTTTCCTCCCTTGTGTCCTACCATCTTCCTTTCTCTTGTCTTTGTGTCCCACCATTCTTTCTTCCAACCCCTTCCTTTCCTTTTTTCTTTTTTTCTCAGTTTTTCGTTCCTTGTGCCCAACTCTTTCCTTCCTATCCTTCCTCATAGAATTCCTTCTTTCCTTCCTTGCCACCTTCCTTCCCTGTCTCTCACTTTATTCCTGTGTCCTTTCTTCTTCCTTATGTTCTTACTTTTCTTTCCTTCTTCCTCTTCTTCCCTTCTTTGAGTTTCTGTATTTATCAGGTTCCTTGTTTAAAGCCTACCCACTGTGAAACTATTTGCTAAGGTTTGTGCTGAACTTCAGCATTTTATGTCAGTATTAACTTAAATGACTGAGAACTGTTAAGTACAGTCTGATAAGTGTTGGATTTCTACATGAAAAATAATGCATAAACCATGTAATAAACCTATGGATTAAAAGAGAAAATATTTTAGTTCAGAGCACAATATATTGTATAAATTTAAGGTTGATTTTATGACCACTTGAAGGAAGTTGTCTCAGTTCATCTGCTATCGTGACGAAAAAAAAAAAAGTTTTCAGTAGCACGGATCAAAACCAGATACAGCTTTTTATAATGAGTTTATTTTCATACGTTGATGGTTAATATTAATAGTAAAAATGATTATTGTTTCATCTCTACCACAAACTGGGTCAAATTGAAACTGAAGGTAAAGGACGAAAGTGAAACCAGATATAGAGGAGGGAGTTTTTCCTCTCCACTGACGCTACATGCATGCTCAGTATGAGGGATTGCTGCAAAGTCAATGCAAGCGACTGTCCACTTTGGCTGCATGCTCATCCAAGAGGAGTGAATGCTGCAAGTCACTGACTCGATGCAATCTGTGGGGTTTCCTTAGATAGAAAACTTGACCAATTTGCGTAATAAACTGAATCTGACTGAAATCTGTATGATTGAACTGAATTGACTTGAGATGACGTGTTGTGCATTGGCGCTAACTAAATAAAACTGAATTGAATTGAATAGATCATACAAATGCAACACATAGAATGTGTCTTATAGCCAATCTCTTTGCTTTGGAGAATTGACAACATGTTCTTATGCTTAACAATGTAATAACAGCTGTTTTTGCTGTTTTCACACAGAAATATTCCAAATTGAATTTTAATAACCTGGGAAATATCAAAAAGATGGAGGGTTTCGGAAAGCTATCCAAACTAACCTGGCCCTGTGCTGAAAATATAATGGTCCTGCTTGTTGAATCATAAATTAACTGACTAACCAGATGGTTTCGCTTCTGGTTTTCTAGCCACAATGTTGTAATAGCCAAAGACGTCTTGGATGCAATACTTGGTAGGCTGTTCAGTTTCAGATGCAGTTTCGTTTATGCTCAGTTTGGCAGTGAGATAGTTGGGTGGACTTTCACTACCATTGATGCCAGATTTTAGTCAGAGTGGTGGATTCAGTGTGACAGTGGAGAAGAAAGGTGAGGGTTACTTGCAGATATAATAGTTATAATCACGTTTTCCTACAGTATTGTGCTGCTCTACATGTGCTGTACTGTTTAGCAGGAGAGTTAATGCAGTGGCACAGTTGCTTATGTGATGATGGCCTAAATCTAATTTTTTTTTCCAATATTTGTATTTTTCTGAAGTTCTGACTGTAGTCATATTCGATAGACCAAATGTTCTGATGAGGCTCATTTTCCAGATTAAAAGTACCTTTTTGAAGTAACAACCTTCAAGCAGGTATTAAACATACTTTCCGTTAAGCTCCCATTACTGTAGAAACATTTTTGATTGGTCTGGCGTAATCTAATCGTCTAAACGTTGTTTCATTCGCTGTAAGAGAAAAATCCTCATAATTAACAGAAATAAAGGCTTGAAAATATTAATCTATGTAATTAATCTTTGTAATGTGTTTCACTTAGTGAACTGAGTTACTGAAATAAATGATTTTTTTTTTTCAATATACTTTATTAAACATGTGTGTAGTGATTGATATACAGTGCTTTGCAAAAGTATTCACCCCTCTTGGCTTTTTTCCTACTTTGTTACATTCCAACATATAATTTCTATGTTTTTAATCCTATTTTATGTGCAAGGTCCCCACAAAGTAGACCAGAGACTGGTGTATCTGTCCATAGGACCACAATAAGCCGTACACTCCATAGAGCTGAGCTTAATGGAACAGTGGCAAGTAAAAAGCCATTTCTTTGTATTAAAATAGGAAGGCGCTTTTTGAGTTTGCTTAAAAGGCATGTGGGTGTATGAGGAAGGTGCTCTGTTCAGATGAGACCAAAATTAAACTTTTTGGCCACCAAGGAAAATGTCGTGTCTGGCGCAAACCCAACACATCCCATCACCACAAGAACACAAAGTTTTTCAGCAGCAGGGACTGGGATACTGGTCCAAGTTGAGGAAAAGATGGATGGTGCTAAATACAGGAATATTCTGGAGCAAAAGCTGTCAGTCTGTCTGTGTTTGAGACTGGGATAGAGGTTCACCTTCCAGCAGGACAATGACCCGAAGCATCCTGCTAAAACAACCCCTGAGTGGAGTGGTTACAGAGGAAATGTTTAAATGTGTTGAAATGGCCTAGTCAAAGTCCAGACCTCAATCCAATTAAAATTCTGTGGTTAGACTTAAATATCACTGTTCACAAGGGAAAACCATCCAACATGAAGGAGCTGAAGCAGTTTTGCCTTGAGAAATGGGCAAGAATCCCAGAGGCAAGATGTGGCGAGCTCAATGCGATTTATCCAAAGCCACTTGCAGATGTCATAGCAGCAAAAGGTGGCTCTACAGAGTACTGACTTTAGGGGGCGGTGAATAGTTATGCACGCTGAAGTTTTCTGTTATTTTCTTCCATTTTTTGTTTGCTTCACAATAAAATAAAAATAAATCTTCAAAGTTGTGGGCATGTTCTTTTAAATGCAATGGTGCAAACTCGTATTCCTTTTTAATGCCAAGGGGCGTTAAATACTTTTGCAAGGCACTGTATTGCTAAAAAGACCGAAAATCAAAACGTTTAACTCCATATTGCCCATCCCTACTTCAGTGCCGCATTGTTGCAGCTGAAGGAACAAGACACTCATTGCTTTACAGCAGAATGCGACTCTAAAACAGTGTTTCAATGAATAAACAATCAAAATCACTCAGTTTCAGTACGATTCAGTTTATTCATTTAACACCAATTCACAACACGTCGTTTCAAGACACTTTATTAAGAAAAAAGTCAGCTCAATTGAATCATGCAGACAGATTCCAAGTCGAGTACAAACAATGCAATCAAATTCAGTTTGTTTATAAAGGTTAAAAAGTCTTCTAAGGAAACCCAGCAGATTGCATCGAGTCAGTGACTCCTCTTGGATGGCATATAGCATTGAGCTGGACAGATTTTGAAAAGCTGTTCTGAACCTGCTCTTCAGTACCAGCTTCAGGACTGATTAGTTTAATTAACGGGTCACAATATGAACATGAACCCATCTTTATGAAAACGTTCTTGTGCTCTTTCCCCCCTAATGCTGTTTTACCTGATAATGTGTGGAATACTTGAGGTGACATTTTTTTAATTGGTGGGCATCTCACCACTTAGATTCACAACACTGCTGTTTGCAATTTTTAGCACTTAATGAAAACTACCGTTAAAAGCAGAACAGCCAGTTTATTTAACCCCTGCATGGTGCAGGGTCATGCTTTCACAAAACGTTTCTCTTTCTCAGTTGGGGTTGCCCTAGTGCTGAAACTTCTACTTCAGTACTTTAAAAAATACATGACATCACTTTCTATTCATTTAGGACAAAACAAAGTTGACTTAAGAGGTGTAAAAGTTTTCAGAAGGTGCTCCTGAGGAACACAAGCGTTTCTAATGGTTCAAAATAAAACAAAACTGAGCCACAATCAAAGTTTGAATCCAGTTTTACAATTTTTATCTTTTTATTAATACATAATATATAATTCAATTCAGTTTATTTATATAGCGCCAATTCACAACACATGTCGTCTCAAGGCACTTCACAAAAGTCAGGTACATACATTCCAATTAATCCTAACCATTGAACAGTGCAGTCAGAGTTAGTTATTTATTCAAATTGGATAAAAAGTTTTTCTGTCTAAGGAAACCCAGCA
>JAHUTJ010035353.1:0-12298 GCA_036250325.1 Characodon lateralis
CTGCTCTTACTGGTGCAATGTGCAATCAATGAAGACTGGCTACCAGGCTGGTCCAATTTAGCCATGAAACCTCCCACACTAAAATGACAGGTGTTTCAGTTTCATTGTCCAACCCCTGTATATTCAAAAGTCTATGAAGTTGCCCTTCTAAATCATTCCCTCTTGTTCAGGTGTTGGAAGAGCAGTAGAAGGTGTTTAAGTAGCTGACATCAAATGGTCGCTGTTTTGATGCTCCACTGGGACCTATGGAGATGGTCATATCATCATAAGTCAGAGTAGTGGTTTCATTCTGGTTCTGATAGAGATTGGACCTGGTTCTGATGGGGGTTTGTTACTGATTCTGATAGAGGGTTCCTCCTGGATCTGATGAAGATTTGTACCTGGTTCTGATAGAGTTTGGATCTGTTTCTGATGGATGCTTGTACATGGTTCTGGTGTAGATTTGTTCAAGGTTCTTATGGAGATTTTTGCCAGGCTTTGGTGGATTTGGGACCTGGTTTTGATTAAGATTTCTTCCTGGTTCTGATGAAGATTTGTACAAGGTTCTGTTGGATGTTTCGTCCTGGTTCTGATAGACTTTGGACCTGGTCCAGATGGAGATTTGTTCATGGTTCTGATGAAGATTTGTACCAGGTTCTGATGGAGTATGGACCTGGTCCTTATAGAGGTTTCTCCCTGGCTCTGATAGAATTTGGACCTGGTTCTGATACAAGTTTGTACGTAGTTCTGATACTGGTTTGTACCTGGTTCTGATAGTGGGTGAGTAAGTGGTCCTGATGGAGAATTCCTCCTGGTTCTGATGGTGTTTTGGTCCTGGTTCTGATGGAGTTTGGGTCTGGTTCTTATGGGGGGTTCCTAATTGGTTCTGATGAAGAATTCCTCCTGGTTCTGATGGAGTTTGGGTCTGGTTCTGATGAATGTTGGACCTGGTTCTGATAGAAGGGACTTCCAGATTCTGAAGGAGATTTGGACCTGGCTCTGGTGAAGATTTCTTCCTGGTTCTGATAGGTTTGACCTGGTTCTTATAGACTTTTGAACTTGTTCAGATGGAGGATTGTACATGGTTCTGATGAAGATTTGTACCAGGTTCTGATAGAGATTTATGTTGGATGTTGGATTTCGGACGAGGTTCTGATGGAGTTTGGGTCTGGTTCTGATGGAGATTTGTTTCAGTTTCTGATGGTTATTGGACAAGGTTCTGATTGAGGATCTTCCTGGTTCTGGCAGATTTTGGACCTGGTTCTGATGGAATGTTCCTAACTGGTTCTGATGGAGATTTCCTCTTGGTTCTGATGGAGTTTGGGTCTGGTTCTGATAGAAATTCGTTCTATGTTCTGATGTGCTAACAGCCTATATGCCAAAGTTTGTGAAATTGCATTTTAAATTTAATCACTGTTGTAAAGTTGTTGGAACAGCAGTACATTTTGTTTAAGTGCCACACACAAAATGGCCGCCATGTAGGTGCCTCCAATGAAGATGGTCAAAGGGTTAGGGATTGCATCAGATTTAGGTCATTGAAATGAATGAAAATTAATGAAAGTCAATGGAAAGTCCTCAAAAAGATAGTAATCCATGGATGCGTGTGTGTATGTGTGTCCCAATGGCAAAGGGTTAGTGGTAGGGTCAGGTGTAGGCCATAGAAATGAAGATAATGAAGGGAAGTCAATAGAAAGTCCTCACAAAGATAGTAATCCATGAATATATGTGTGTGTGTGTGTGTGTGTGTCCGAGTGTGAGACAGAGAGAATAGATGCAGAAACAAAGACAGAATCACATACACACATGTACACTGCAAGATACACAGAGCTATAAATAGAACAGTGAGGAATGAATCAGCCAATCAGCAAAGAGCGTCAGTGTAACTTGACACCTGCAGCATTTCTAATGCAGCACCTCACTATCGTCTCCCCCTGGCCCAGGCTTTTAACATGGAGGTGCATGCTCCCGAACTACCGCCCATAACTCGAAAATCGTAAGGGCTATCGACGTCATTCTTGGACCGTTTTTCTCAGAACGGACAGGGGAACGAGACTGTTAACATTTTTCTGCTGAAAATATAATATTAAAGGCACAACACTAGGTGAAAAGAAAGGGAAAAATGGAGAAAAACACAAAAATGCCTGAACATGCTCTCGAACAACGTCTAATAACGCGGAAACTATAATGGCTATCGATTTTATTCATGCACCAAATGAATCAGCAGGCCTTGCTGAACAATCGTGGAGCTTCTCAAGTTTCTACAAAAATCTGTCTGGGAGTTGTGACCCTGTGAAAAAATGGATCATTTTGATGATTTTTAACCTGAGTGAAGCTGAATATTTCACTCTCAAACAAACCTACCTCACGAGAAAACGATAAAAGGTATCCAAATATTGTTTTAGACTGTAGGTATCAGCAGGGATCGGTGAACAATCCTGGAGATTCTCGTGTGTCAACATAAATCCGTGTAGGAGATGTGTCAGTGTATAAAAGTGGATAATTTTGAAATTTTTCAATTATAAACGATTTTGGGAAGGACAGATTTGGTACTCCTAAACAAACCTTTTTTATAACAAAACGATAAAAGGTATCAAAAAAATTCCTTCACTGTGAGCGCCAGCAAGGTCTGAAGATGAATTGTTGCAAAGCTCATGTCTCTAACTTGAACGGTTTACGAGAGACGGTGATTCGAAAATGTGTGAGTTTAAGGATTTATTGCTCAGATTTTTTCTGAAATTCCTATAGGTTTTCCATTGAGGGTGTGTTGACTTTGCGTAGCTTTCGGGTGTGTTGCGTGAAATCCATTAGTCCCACATCAATGAGGGTGACATTTTCTGAATTGCGAAAGAGCATCCTATGTTTTGATACATAATTTGTGCCAGTAGAGTGAAAATTGAGCGAGTGAGGAGAGTTTGTTCGTTCTTTCTCAGGTTATTCAAAAACCTAGAGCATACACTGTACCAACTGACGAATTCCGCCATAGGATTTCATTATAAAATTTAAAATGTCAAAAATCTTGACATTTTAAAATTTGAATCGCGATTGTATAAGAACCGTAAAAGATATCAAAAAGCTGAATCATTTGAAGATAGCTTAATGTCTTGTGAACATTTTAAAAGTTGAATGGTGTTTCTAGCTGAAAGTATGCAGAAGTAGTAAGCTGTGAAAGGGCACAAAGTTTTAGCTGAATTTTGCGGAATTTTGCTGAATTTCCATTCCTTTCAATGGAGCAAACAATTGCATAAAATTGCATGAAAACATTCTCACTGAAAATAAAGAAAAACAGAAAAACAATAAGTGAGAATGCATTAATGCATGAAAGCTGAGAGAAAGAAACTAAACTGAGTTTTTCAGAAACAAGCTGAACAAGTTGTTCCTAAGTTCGACTGAGAGAAAGAAGGTGAACTGCAGAAAATTTGCTGAAATGCAATAAAATAACAGAAATATTAGAAAACCAAAACTTTCAGCTAATCTGCTTAAATAGATAGACTGACATCTAAAAACAGCTTAACAAGCTGTAGTTGCCTCAAAACTCCTTGTTCAAAACAATGATATAAATATAACAAAATTCGCAATAAGGCGAGCAAGAACTGCCAGCAGAAAAGATGAATCAGCATAAAACTAAACAAAAGGGTTTCTTAAGAAGATAAAGTCAGTGTTAAAACTGTTGCTCAAATGACATCATTTTTGGGGACTTAATGATGTTGTTTTATTTACACAAGTCTGGTTCAGGACATTTTTGACAAACCAAAATGTCTCAAAATACTGTTTGAAAGAAGTCCGCATTAATGGGCGAAGATTAAGGGCATGACATGTTTCAGCAATAGACACTGACAAGGTTGAACAGTCGATGGCCATAGTTTGATCAACAGGATCAACTGGAACACATTGAGTAACAACAAACCACACACACGACTAATGTATGAGAACAGCATTATAATACATAGCATAAAAAACAACATATGTCCAAAGGCTTTTCACATGATGCTCTAACCTAGGCTGAAATTCACAGCTATAATCCTTCATAAAGTAAATATCAAACATGAAGATCACCATAGATCAATTTGGCTCTGCCTTTATTCAGATACAACTCAAATTTGTGTCATTATGTCAAATGAAGGAAAACCTATCACTAATGTGACCCATATGAACTCTTCATTGGTTCTGTAAATAATCTTTTAAATAATCATTTATTAATAATCACTAAATACTTAAAGTTTGTTTTCACACTTTAATGCCAGAGTCGGGTTATATTTTTTACTAGTGATGCTGTAAAGGTCAGTGGCTCAATGCAATCACCTGGGTTTCCTTATTTGGAAAACCTTTTTACGAATTTGAACAATGATGGCATTTTGTAATAACTGAGATTGAATTGGACTTTATGTATTTAACTTTAAATTTCTCTCTATGATTAGATTGACTTAGTTATATGTTTTTAACCATAAAGTTTATGTAATTTTTTGCGTAGTGTCTTAAATAAGTACCCACAATTGATTTTCTTATATTTCAGCCTGGTCTTTGCACCTTTGTGAAAAGCCTCTTTTAAGCATGTACACCAGCTGACACCCCAAACAATGGCAGAATTCACACAAACACATTATAGGTTACATTGGTAAAGCTCTTAAGCATGTCCTTGTATGTTTTTCAATGTTTATGTTTGTGTAACTATTTATTCAATATCAATAGTATCCTATAATGTTAAAAACAAGTTTTTACCAACAGAAACACAGTCACCAATTTGGGTTACCAATTCTGGCACAATCCAAAACATTATCTAAGCAAAAATGTAAGTTTTATTACAGCGTGTTTGGATGATTCCAGCCTTCCATAATTAGAGACTATTTATATCTAAATCTGTCCACTTCTGTATTTCCAAATTTCTTACGGTAATTGAATATTTTCTTTTGTCATGGATAAATCTTGACCTGAGTGTTGTAATATCAAAAGTCTTAACCACAGTTTCCACATAAGACATAAGGTGAGATAACCATCAGCCTATTTCCATTTGACCTATGACCTATTGCCTCCTTGTACCAGTTCAGTTTTTGCTGGCAAAGAGGAAATTTGAGGGTAAGCCTGAAAGAGACAGACAGGAACATTTCTCAATTCTATGTTTTTAATGTACTAAAGAGCTGTTACCTTTAAGCCTTCCATCAAAAACCTGAATCCACACAGAGAAGGTAAAGTTTAACTGGAAAAGATTATGGTTCTGCTGCAGTTCACTTTCTTACAGCAACATGCCTGGTTGTATAGACTTGATACAAATTGGTTCCAACCAGTCTGGTCAAAAGGCAACACCAAAGCCACTTCTGTGTTGTCATACAAAATGATATGCAGCTTGACAGAAGAAACTTTCTCTGAAAATACAGAGGAAACTATTTTAAATTAATGATAAAGCTTATAAAAGTACAAAATAAGGCTAATATGACTGCATTATAATCAAATACCTTAAAAAGGGTTGCTGTAACAAAACCAGGCTCCAAGCAGTCTCACTACCAGGTGTTGGTCAGTGTTATAAAAAGTGTTAAAGTTTTGAAGGTCTCAGCTGTGAAAAGTTCAATGACTCAAGACAGCAATACCTGCTCAGAGACAGTGTAAAAAACAAAGCTAAATTAAAACTTTAACAATGCCTGCAAGTTAAAGGGACCAAACCTTTTTTGAGCTATCAAATATAAACTTAACACATTAAAAGAACCAACATATTATCATTTAATAAATTAAAAAAAGGAATGACCTGCCACTTTGAGAATTCCTGGACTCCCTGGCAGCCAGTGCCGAAGTGTCTGCATAATTATTGATGGTTTCAGCTGAGTAGAGTGTGTCTGGATTAGCCAAGAGGGAATGTGATGTATGTCTCTTTGTCTCTTTGAAGACACACTGGGGTTGTAGGTCATAGAACAGCAGTCTCTGTTGTCTCTGTCTAGCAGGTGATATCTGTGTGGTTCACCGCTGATGAGTCTAGTTTGGATCAACAGTTCATGAACATGGTGCTGAGATGTTGTTAGTTCCGCTGACATTGGTGAAGTTTGAATGTGTGGTCACAAAAATAGGATGAACAAACAGCCTGACGAGATAAAATATATCTGCACAAAATAAAGTTATAAGCTCTTCTTACACTCAAGCCGTTCACTATCACCTATGCTGGTATGGGATGTCAGCTGGTATCTCTAAATTGACATCAGAAAGTATGGGTTACATTTAAAGCCCATACTTTCTAATGTATTTTGTTTCCAATGGCAAAGTAAAGCAGGTTTTCACAGCTGCTCAGACGATTCTGACTTGGCCTTTACCATCCCAAACCCAAACCCACCCAGATAAAGGCCAAGTCAGAATATGGAAATAGAAACCCTAAATGTACATGCAGATCAGAATATATGTGATATAATCTACAAAAATGTATTGCCAGAAAAGTATATTACCTCCAAAACATGTAATCTAGAATAATGTGCACACCTAAAATACATTTTGCTTCTAAAAAACTAGCATGATCTAGAAAATCTTATTGTGACTAAATATACATATGAGTCCTGATTTAATCCGCCACTGATTATAGATTTTGTGTCAAAAGAAAATGTAACTTTATTCATTTGGGAGCTGCCCAGTGACATTAAAAGTCATGCGTATGTTATTTTTACAAAACTACCAGACACCATTTGCTTTCAATGTAAAGCAATGTTCTCTATTAATTGTTCAACAAATGGATTCATGATTATTAACACAGAGATACCATGACAACTCATGATGAGGTAAATTCTAATTTGATATCTGCTCAACAGACATTGCATGTGTGATTACTTTCAAACTCACCAAACGTCTTCAAGTCTGGCTAGGGCCCAGTATGCAGAAAACAGGGTTGTGGTAACTGTAATATGTTCTCAGGACACCAGAGTTGAGACTTTGCTGTGGCTTAGAAATAAATATGAGATCAAGCAGTGTGTTCTTGCCTGTGGTGGCAGAAGTGATCAGCTGTGCATACCTCCTGGACAGAAACAGCTCCAAAATTGGTTTTCTTCCTCCAAGTAGCTGGTTCTCATTAAAATCTCCACACAAACTTATTGGGTGACAGTCCATTATTTCAAGTGGATCTAAAAGACTTACCAGGTTTTGCATAAACGGTCTCAAACTGTAGTCTGGAGGTCTGTACACAACCGCGATCAGCATAGGAAATGGTGCCTAGACCTTTAAAACCAAATATTCAAGATCAGTAACATTATGCAGATACTGTTTTTCCTGAACCTGAAAATGATTCTTTAAATACACTGCTACTCCACCACCAGTTCTGCTGGCTATCTAAGGAAAGTTTGTGTAGGACACATGTCTGTTGCGTTTAAACATGGTGTAGCCATCCAAATGGAGACTATCTGCAACAAAAGATCCTTGCAGCCAAGTTTCAGTGAGACACAATACATCTGCTAGACACAGTTCATGATGACTCTTTATGTCACCGATATGAGATGGCAAACCTTCTGTATTGTGATGGATCAATGTAAGAGTGTCAGCTCTGCAGGCTGTATCTCTGACCTGGAGAACAGGCATCATTTCTTCAACACTGGCTTGTCTTATGGTCTGGAGCAATGTAGTAACCTCAGGATTGGCATAGATCTTTTTTTCATTCAAGTCCAGTAAATACAGTCCACTGAGAGAGGTCACCCTGCTGAGAGCAACATAAGCCATACCAGGTTCAAAAATGTTCTTCAGTGAGACCACACATGTCTGTGTTGTGAGACCTTGGGTTTTGTGAATTGTGCAGGCAAATGCTAGCTTTACAGGAAACTGCCTGCGTACGACACCTTTAAATTTCAGATTTTCCTCTGCTCTCTCAACATAAACCAGATCATCAGAGGCTGCACTACCACTGCGGTTGTTTCTCACAGACTGCTGGTTGTTCATTCTAATGTATGTGTCCATCAGTTTCAGATCTTACCACTTTCATCAGGTTACCAAAAGCACCATTGACCAAACCGTTATGTGTGTCTAGGTTTCTGGTTAGCATGACTCGAGCTCCTTCAGCAACTTTCAGGGAATCAGGTAAATCATTTCGCCCACCTGTATATGGTTTGGCCCTTCGTACCATTTTACCTGTTCAAGGATCCTTCTGGAAGTCATCAGCATCAATGCTGATAATATCTGAATGAAGTTTCTCCAGCGTAGCTGTGTTATGGGCTTCCACGTTCTTGTTGGTTGCAAATATGTGTAATACCTCGATTAGACACTCTTCTGGTACTGTCACAGCCTGTGCTAACAAATCTCTGTCACCCTGAGAAAGCTCCTCTGACTTTTCTTTTACACGAATCCTGTTCAACATCTCTGCAAAGGCAACATCATCTTTCTGACGCGTGATCTCAGTAAGAGTGATCATCTGAAAATGTTCCTGCCATAGATCAATGTGTTCTGGATCATACACACAGAGAGGTTTTGACTGCCGCACTGGAGGCAGCTGGTAAAAATCTCCAATAGCTAAAACGGACATTCCACCAAAAGGTCTCTGAGTGCCTTTAATTTGCTTCAGTCTTGCATCCACATAAGCAAAAAGGGGCTTTGAAACCATTGAAATCTCATCAATAACAATAATTTCTGCATTGATAAGCTCAGATCTGACTTCATCCAGTTGATTATCAAGTCCCTGAATCGGTGGTTTCAGACTCCTGGGTAGTTTGAGCAACGAATGCAACGTGTAGCCATTGATAGAAAAAGTTGCTGTTCCGGTAAATGATGTCAATAAGACAGTTGGATTTGATATGTCAGCCTTCTCTGCATTAGTAGGCAGTCTGCTCAGGATCTTTGATGCTTCAGAGTGAATACATTTGATCAAATGTGACTTTCCAGTTCCTGCACCACCGTTGATATAGAAGAAAAATGGATCTGGGTTCAAACCACAAACACGCTAAATACACCAGTCTCTAACAGAATAGAACACACAGGCCTGCTTTTGGTTCAGATTCTGATACATTGTTCGTAACACAGCTGGATCAATTGCAGGTTGTTGTCTGATGGCTCTGACTTCTGTTACGGCATCAGACTGACGACTGTAGTCAGGGATATTTTCCTGTTAATTTTCCTCATCAGAATGTCTCTCAGTAAGATTCTCATCACACTGTAACCTCACAACTTCAGATTCAGGGGCCAGATTGCACCATTCATCTATCACATTGTCTCTGTTTTGTTCATATTCTTCCACTGCAATCTCAATCTCGTCTGAATTTTTCTCATACTTATCTTTGTTTCTCTTGACAATGCTCTTCACAGTCTCACAGTCGTCTGAACATAGAAGTTGTACCCAACCAGAGTTGTAGAAGGACTAATAGGTTTGGAACCTTGATGGTTTCAGTTCCTGCTCTGATCTGTGTGGAAGGTAAAGTCTCAGCAATCGTCCATAGTATTGCTCAGGATCCTTTTCCTCAGAACAGTGGTAATATCTGATTATAGCGGGTTTATTGTTCTTTCGCCTTTGTACAAATCCAAGCTGATTTAGGAGAGGAAGAACATCTTTTTCTTGACTTGGACCACTCACAAACTGACACAAAGCAGCAAAATCAGCCAGAGACATGTCCTTATATTCTGGTGTCTCAGGTCTGCATTTGTATTTATCACTCAGACATGTCACCCAAATATTACAGCTATCATCTGTTGTGGTTTCAAGATCCCTCATAGGTCGACTGATTTTTAAAGGATTTTGATCGGTTGGTACAAATACAACACTGCGGGAACATTGTTTCATTTTTAGACTACAGATTCGAGTTACACATTCCTGGGCACTGATTTCTCTCTTTTTTGAGTAAGCCTGCATCACAGCTCTCATTTCATCACATTCATTGACTGTGTTCTTGTCAGAGTTATCAATAACTGTCTTCAAGTAGTCAGAAAGCCCACTTTCCTTCTTTGTGATGTATTTTGTGAGATATTGAATACATGAATAGGCATTCAGTATGAAGGACACATCTATGTTGGCCTCCCAGGCTTCAAGCAGGTGTGAGTTATAATTATTGATCCAACAGTCTTTTGGGTCACGTTTCAGAATGATGGTAGTTTTTTTGTTTATGGCTTCGAGGCATTGTTCATATTCATACATTGTCAAGTTACATCGTGACAGGATCTGCTCTATAGTGAGGGAAGCAGTTTCAGGTTCATTTAGCAGGTTCATCAATGGTCTGAGTTTGTTTTTTGCAGCTTCAGTGTCTGAAGTCTCATCGTGTCTGACAATCGTTGTTTTTTTGACCGGCGGTTTAGGGAAACCAAATCCACAACCAGAGGTCACACTCTTAAAGCATGTCTTTGTGTGGGTATTGCTGTGTTTTTGGAGTTCACTGACTTTTTTGTACAGTTCAGGTTGTTCTTCTGGGTCAGGCAGCTGGGCTGTGATGAATCTGTCTACAAAGTTACAGACAGTTTGATCATCGTCAACGTCCACCTCTATCTTTCCGTCAGTCCAAACCAACATGTGTATGTGTGGACTACCTCTGTGCTGGAACTCAACTCTGTAAAAGTAATCAATAATTTCGCCAAGGGGCTTTGCAGGAGAAAATAGCAGGTCTCTGAACAACGCTTCAACTCTTTTATCAAACATTTGCATAGTGGTGACTGGATTTGATCTTAAAATGTCACACTTTTCTGACCAGTCAAGCGCTTCAAAATGAACCTCTTCACCTTGCTGTCTCTTTATAGCTTGAATCACTTCCGGCCATCGCATCTCAGCAGTAGAGAACGTAACAAAGAACTGAGGTGTTCCAATCTGACAAAGCATACTAAACAAGTCTCTTGTTGTTTTCTCCCAGTAAGCTGGAATTCCTCTGAGTGGCTGCATGAATCGGATTGCATCTTTATTTCTTACCAGCTTCTCCACTTTTGTCTTACTTTGTAACATTCCTGCTGTTATTTTCCGTCCATCTTTGGTCATAGTTTTAGCTTTCCTTAGCTGTATTGTCATGCTGGAATTTGCCAAGTGTATTTCAGTAAGAAACTGTGAGAAAAACAGGTAATTTGTATCTTTAGCAAATCTTCCATCAATGTTGAAAAACCTCGACTTGAAGTAAGCGCTTGGTGTGAGTTTAAGATGTCTCTTTTCATTCAGCGTGTTCTGACCTGTAGGAAACTGCACAGGAAATGCCATGGCTTCCAAATGAGGAGTTCTGAAAAAACTAACAGGATTGTTTCTTTATGCAGGAGCCACACAATATGTGTTATCACTGAAACACAGAATCTCTTCTGCAATGTCTACAGGCTGCAGACAACTTTCTAATTCGAAACCTCCATTCTGCCAATGATTTTCTGGTTCCTCTGGTTGTTCATCACCAGATGAATTATCACTATCATGTTCACTCTTAGAATCACTTTCACACAGGGCATCTTTTTCATACTTGTCAATTTCCATTAAATCTGCGTCATCATAATCATCACCACTGTCCTCATTAGGTAATGTTGGATTACAGAGCAATGCATTATCTCTGATATTAATATCTGTGTACTGCAGATGTATCTGTTTTAGTTTTTGCAACCCTTGGACCAGTTTAGACCAGGTGATAGTCTGGAACAGCTGATGGCCCTTATAGCACAGCCGTCTTTTCAGTTTGACTCTCATGACCTGGGACTCACTTCTCAGTCTGGGTAAACATTCAACTGTTTGTTGGACCTCAGATGGGACACAAACCACATTACCACGTATTAGTCTTTGTCTGCCCTTTGGAAGTGGAATGATCTTAGCAAATGGTATGCATTTGGCAATCAGATGTCTTTCCAAAATGTTCAGATCACACAGTACAGCTGGAATATTCTGGAGTTCTAAACTGTTGGCAGAAGCAAGCCTTGGCATAGATCCATTCTTAAGGTAAGAATGACATGTGTGACAAATGTACTCTCTCTTTCTCTCATTAGGAAAGTGGCACTGATCAAGACATGTTTCATCACAGATGTGAACATATTTCCCTGTTAGACACTACTGGGCTATACTTGGATGCTTAGAGTGAGCTGAACTTTTGCACAGTTTTACTTGATTTGGAAAAGAGGCTTTATAACAAACAGTGCACACATACAGGGGTTGGACAATGAAACTGATACACCTGTCATTTTAGCGTGGGAGGTTTCATGGCTAAATTGGACCAGCCTGGTAGCCAGTCTTCATTGATTGCACATTGCACCAGTAAGAGCAGAGTGTGAAGGTTCAATTAGCAGGGTAAGAGCACAGTTTTGCTCAAAATATTGAAATGCACACAACATTATGGGTGACATACCAGAGTTCAAAAGAGGACAAATTGTTGGTGCACGTCTTGCTGGCGCATCTGTGACTAAGACAGCAAGTCTTTGTGATGTATCAAGATGCTAACCC